>APFE031689520.1:34595-86902 GCA_000404065.3 Pinus taeda
TATTATAGCTCTTTTCTTGGACTCATACATAACCCTTCGGATTAAGGGGGGGAATGTTGGACACCTAATCCTAAAGGGTTAGCGTGGAAGCCGAATGGACAAAGCAGTCCAAGAGACCTTGGGATGAGAATCCCAATAGTCAAATAATGTACCATAAATATACATCATTTGTGAATAAAAAATGCAATGCATGTTTTATCTTTCCTATTCTTTGTCGCTGACCATGTCTGTTTAATAATTTTTTCCTTATGGAGTTACTGCCTGGCCTGACATGGTATCAGAGCCAGCTCCATTTTTAGCTCCTATGTCCATTGTAACTCCCTAGTCTCCTCTCGATATAGATGAGCTGATACTCCATATAATTAGTTGCTCGGGCACTGTCTAGCGCTGTCCATATTGTCCATACTGCCCCACTGTCCAGTGTTGTCCATGTTGTCCTGACTGTCCATAAACATTTCAAAGAAGCATTGTTTCTCCATTACCTTGCAGTCTTCTTCTAGCTGCTTGTTCAGTGCATCTATTTCACAATCAGGTCATATCCCATTCAATTGTAATACCATTCAACTTTGAAGGGGTCGAGCTCACAAATAAAGACATCATTTGGACTCTTTTCAGACCCTGCTTTCAGCCGTTGTTCTTCCCTCTTCCGCCTCATTTCTTTGACCACTTGTTGAACTGCCATAGCGGGGATGGCCGCGCCAATCATTGCCCAGCACCAGTCAACCGTTTTTTATCAAATGCCCTCTGATTCTCTTGGGTTTTAGCTCGGCTTGGTATCCTAAGCCGATTTCAGAGCGATTTGAGTTAGGTTAAGACAGATTATATTTAGAAATAAATTCAGTTGGATTTTCATCCACGGCTTCATCTGTGAGAAGAAGAAGCTTTGCTTCGGCCACTCATGTGACCACTAAGGGCATTCGATCAGTGGTGATGGTCGATATTGAAGAAATCGGCCACTGAAAGCGGCCTTCTGCCATGGTGATGGTAACAGAGGTTGTATTTTTTAACTCTCTAGTTTTGTATTAAGTAATGGTTCTGACAGTATTATACATTCAAAGCCCATATTGTTGTGTACCTAAGGAGAATGAGAAGTTTGAAAAAAAAGAGTTAATAGACTAGTTTTAGCATAATCAACAATTGAAAGTCGACTAGTAAAGTCTTATTTGAAAAAAAACATTTTTTTGGTATAACCACATGGATATGGACAAAGGGATGACTTCATATATTTCTAAGAGGGTTTGTAACTTGTGATATTGAGAGTCCAAATATGTTTGGACTACGTTCTTCGGCCTTTTAGTGGACGCAGTGCTTTATGTTGTTGAGGGTATTTTTTTGGACTTAGTATACTGCCATATTCTATAGTTTAAAATTGTGTAAATGAATGTGAACTCACAATTGAGTTTTTAGTCTAGTCACATCAAAAGTATATATTTTTTCCATTAAGAGTAAATTTTTGCAGTAGAAGTTTTTGTTGCTAGAGTATGCATTCGATCATATCCATGGTGGGAATAGTTCTCACTGGTAAGGAGAACTATCCTGAATGGTCCCGGATGATAAAACACACCCTCATTTTCAATGAGTTGTGGAAAGGAGTGTGTGTCAGAGATGGAGACAATAAACTAGTACAACCAACCTCAGACAAAGAGCTAGTCATTTGGGAAAACAAGAACAACAAAGCTTATGGATTAATTGCAACATCTGTAAATGAAGAGGTGAGTTGCCATATTTTCTCATATTCAACTGCCTTTTAAGCCTTACAAAAGTTGAAAGAACTCTATGACTCACGTTGTGCACTTGAAGTTGTTTAACTCATGATTAAACTCTTCACCCTTGAAATGCAAAATAATGATCCTCTTGCTCTTGCATCTGAAGTAAAGTCTATAATGCATGATATCAAATCCACTAAGGTTGAATTGGATATTCCTCTTATCACCTTCATCAAGGCACTTTATCCTACTTACTCCAATTATCTTGAGTCATTGCAAGCAAATGAAAATCCGAAAGATATAACCTTTGACTCTCTTGTAAAAAGGTTTGTTGAAAGAGAGAAATATTTTGGAAAGAAGATAGCCCCTGAACTTTTTGAAGACACTGTCTGCCTTGCTCATAAAGAAAAACATCATGCTCAAGATTCTACAAGAGGAAGAGGTTGTCGAAGAGGAAGAGGAAGATATTTCAGAGGCAGGGGGGCAGACATTCTCAAGGAGAAAAGGCAGATTTGCACTGCATTCGCTGCAAAAGAAATGGTTGACATGATGCCTCTATATGCAAGCTACCATGGGACAAAATTGAGCAGAAAAGAAACCAACAAAAAGGTAAAACTAATGATACAAACAAAGGTAAAGCACCTGAATCTGCTCACTATGTTGTCGCACAATGTAACATTGGAGTAAATGAAGATTTATTTAATGCTTCACTTGTTTCTTGGAAAAATGATTGGTTGCTTGATTCAGGAGCAACCTGCCACATGACTCATAGAAAAGGATTTTTTGAAAATTTCACTGACAATGTTGATGGAGCAGTATATTTTGTAGATCAACCAAAAATCAAGCCATTAGGGCTTGGCACAATCAAGCTTAAACTGCATGGTCTTCCAGACTTTCTTTTGCATCATGTTCTATATCTCCCAGAGCTCAAGAGAAATTTGTTGTCCTTGGTCCACATCTGCCAACAAGGTCACTCCATTCATATGTATGATGGAAAGCTTGAGGTAAGAAAAGCATTTGACCACTCACTTGTCATGAGGGGAATAAAAGAAGAAAGGCTTATCAAGCTACAAGGAACCTCTGCTCATGCACAACATTTTTCTTACAATTTTCATCATGAAGAAGGTATACGTCCATCAAGTTTATTATGGCATGCTAGATTTGGACATTTGAACTATGACAGTCTCCGCTTGTTGAAGAAAAATGGTGTTACCGGTTTCCCTACAATTCTTAGGAAACTTAAGCAATGTGATGCATGCATTTTAGGAAAGCATAGCAAACAGTTTTTCAATGATTCATATTGAAGAGCACGTAGAAAACTTGAACTCATTTATTCAGATTTATGTGGTCAAATGCCTATTCCTTTTGCAAATGTAAATAAATATATCATGACATTTATTGATGACTATACCAGAATGTGTTGGGTTTATTTATTGAAGAACAAATCTAATGTTTTTCAAACATTCAAGAACTTTCATAAATCGATTGAAAATGATGCACAATCTCATATTAGGTCTATTCGCACTGATAATGGAAAAGAATACACATCAAATGAATTTGAAAACTATCTTCACCAACATGGGATCAAACATCAAACAATTGTGCCTTATAATCCCCAACAGAATCGTGTAGCTAAAATAATGAATAGGACAATCTTAAATATGGTACGATCCATGCTCTTCTTAAAAAATGTAAAGATAATATTTTGCGCTGATGCTATTCTATGTGCTGCATATATAAAGAATAGATGTCCATCTAATGCTATAAGAAAGAAGACTCCATATGAAATGTGGTATGGACATGTTCCTTCGGTAAAGCATCTCAGGGTCTTTAGTTCCACCTGTTATGCCTTGATCCCAAAGGTACATAGAAACAAACTTGGTGCTAGAAGCTGTAAGTGTATCTTTCTAGGATATTCAAACACCTCCAAAGCATACCGCTTCTATGATGAAGTAAATAAGAATTTTTTTGTATCTAAAGATGTAATTTTCCTTGAATCATCCAAAACTGACAATGTTGTTGAGCGGAAACTTGATCGCTCGGATAGATTTGCAAAAGAAAAATCATCTCAAGAATTTGATAATCAGATTCCACATATTGAAGGGGGGATTCCTATACTAGATCAACATGTGGAATCTTCTTCTGAAGAACACTCTCCCCCACATGAAACTCCAAGAACGGATGATGCTTTAAGTGATGTGATTGATAGAATTGTGAGACTCAATCTTTATTCAGTCTCAACTCAATCAACGGAGCAGCCTGGACCATCTGAAGAAGGTCCCCCAAAGTAACTAACAAAGTCACTTGAAAGTGTATATCCTGATGAAGTTGGAAAGAAAGGAACCAAAAATTCAAACCAGCAAAATGGAGGTGATGTAGATGACTTTAATTCACTTGTTGATATGGATGTTTCTTATGTTTGTGAATTGAACTTGTCTACAGATTTTGAACCAACTTCCTTCAAAGAAGTTGCTTCTCATGATGACTAGAAAGAAGTGATGCAAAAGGACTATGATGCCCTCATAAAGAACGAGACTTGGAAGCTCGTTGTCCTCCATTAGGAACCAAACCAATTGGCTGAAAGTGGGTCTACAAGAACAAATATAAATATGGTGGCTCACTTGACAAGCACAAAGCTAGGCTTGTGGCAAAAGGTTTTGCATAAAAGGAAGGGGTCAATTATGAGGATACTTTTGTGCCCACAGCAAAATGGGCTACCATCCGGACACTCTTTGCACTAGCAGATCAGAACGGTTGGAAATTCCATCAAATCGATGTAAAAATTGTTTTCTTGAATGGAGATCTAAAAAAGAATGTTTTTATGTCCCAGACTGAAGGATTTGTTGTGAAAGGACATGAACATAAAGTATGCAAACTTGTAAAGTCCTTGTATGGCCTCAAACAAGCATCGCGAGCCTGGTATGAGAAATTAACTGTGCATCTTCTGAAGCTCAATTTCAAACATTTTGATCTTGATGATGCAATTTTATTTGTCAAGAAAGTTGGCAAAACAGTTGTATATCTTGCGGTATATGTAGATGATCTTTTGATGACACAGAACAATGAAAGCTACATTGCATCCATAAAGAGGTAATTGGGGAAATGTTTTGAAATGACATATTTGGGCTATGTTCATTATTATCTTGGCATTGAAGTAACCCAACATCCAAAGCCCATGTTTCTTTCTCAGAAGAAATACATTGGAAATTTGTTGAATAGGTTTGGTATGATAGAGTGAAATCCTCTTACTACTCCAATGGAACAAAACTTCAAGCTCACATCTATTGAAGGAAAAGAATTTGAGGATGCAACAAAGTATAGACAACTTGCAGGAAGTCTCAACTACCTAACTACTACTGGACCAGACATTTCGTTTGTTGTTGGAATCCTCTCCACGTTTATGCAAAAGCGTTGTGAGGGACATTGGTTTGCTGCAAAAATATTTTTAAGGTACTTGAAGGGAACTCAAGGCTTTCGAATCAAGTATACACAGGTGGATGACTTCAACTTGATTGGATACTCTGATTCAGACTTCGATGGAGACAAAGAAACTAGGGTATCAACTTCAAGATATGCTAAAAGTTTTTGATTAGGAGTTGTCTCGTGGAGATCACACAAACAATTAGTTCCAGTAGATTCCACAAAAGAAGTAGAATACGTGGCATCAACTGAAGCAACAAAAGAAATTGTGTGGCTGAGGAAAATTCTTGAAGATTTGCAAGTAAAACAAGTACAATCAACTCCACTCAAGATTGACAATACCTCTGCAATAAACTTGACCAAGAACCCAAAGTTCCCTGATTGGACAAAGCATATCAATACTAAATATCATCTGATTCGACATCATGTTGAGGCCCAAACAATCTATCTCCATCATTGTTCCACAAACGAGCAAATTGCAGACATCTTCACCAAAGCATTTGGAAGAAAAAAACTTGAACAATTCAAAATGATGCTTGGACTCATTAACATCCCTTAAGATTAAGGAGGGGAATGTTGACACTTAATCCTTGTGATTGGGCAAATTTATGTAAATAGATAAGTAGGAAATATGAATAGTCATCGGGAGACGAAATCTCTCCCTTCTCCCTCGTGTATATAATGAAGACCTACCTGATATAATAGAAAAGTCCAATATTTTTGCCTTATAAAATTACTATCTGACCTGACAAACTTTGACTATATGAAATAATAAACAAATAATACAAATAATTAAATTGATCATGTGGTAAGCTTATTAGTAATTATTCTTAGATATACCATTTGGGTTGATGTGAACTTCTCCTCTGACAGTGTAGCCTCTCTTGGCAGTTCCTATTTGTGCTACTATAGCATTATAAATGCTCTCTTAACAGAGTCTAAGGACAGTCTTGGGAGACGGGTTCTGACATCGGCTCCATTCTCCAGCTAACAGATTCAGATTGCATAGTGATGGAGATATGCATGATGCCAACGTTGTTCGTATATTGATGCCCATCGAAACGAGTGGCATATGATACATGGCATGTCGTGTATCATATGGTATCCATTCCCCATACATTGCCACCAAATTTTGAATTGTATAATGGCGCTTGATTGGAATTTTGAATCTCAGAACCCGCTCTGCCATATTTTGTTAAACTTGAATCTCAGAACCCGCGCTGCCATAGTTTCTTTGCTCAGCATGAGCTTCCGGACGAGTTTGGTGCTAATGGCGAACTGCCATCAAACAGTGCCTGCTGCCCTTCAGTGGTTCACATACCCACAACCCCCGAACTCCCCACCGCCTTCCGACATTCGCAACATTTTCCCAGCTGGCCAGAGCAATCCCTCCAACAGGTAGGCGTGTTTTCCTTGCATGCATCCAAATGATTCATCTCTGCTTTGTCCACTCGGGGAATGGGGTTTCGATGACAACAATGAGTTTTTTCGCCCCGCTCCTGCGAACGGGAGCAACCTTGCACACAATGCTGCCGCTATGTTTTTGCTTCCTGTGACCACTGTTCCTGCACTGCTCCATCCGCACACAAACAGGGAAAATAATCTTCTACTGCTACCACCACAGAAACTCGGTTGTCGCGACACGGACTGTGTGAGTCCATGCAACCAGGTAAATGTTGGTTTGCAGCCACCACACCCATTTCTATATTTTGTTGGTTTCCGACGGCCAAAAATGGCCACCACTAACGATTTTTGTGCTTTTTTTTTCTTGCAAAACAGCTACGAGACAAGAGGTGCAACTCTGCGGATTTATGCACCACTTGCGACCTATCCTGCACTGTTGGCGACCTACCCGTCGCTTATCAGGCTTTTCTTCGCCGTCGACGGGTGGTTTGAACGACGAAAACCCTTAGGGTTTCTAGCTTACAGGCTCGGACATTCAGTTTGCAACCAACGGTTTTTTGCCACGGGTTCGCTGGCAAGGGATTTCTGCTCAGGGATTCCCCTCCTGAGCGCATCCTGCTTAGGGTTGAACCTCACTAGACCCTGTGGGTGAACCTCTCGTATTGACCTTCTTCATCGAACTGTGGTTGAACCTCCTCGTATCGACCATGTGCATCCATCTCGCAGACCTTTCGAACCTGCCCACATTAAAACCGAGGGATCAAAGACATGGTAATGAGTTAAAAATTAAAATGCAACAGTTGGACACGTATTTTAACAGACGGATAGAGGAGATGGCTGAGGTTCGTCGACGTTAATAGACAGTCGGAGAATGGAAATGATAGCTCTTCCAATTCACAGCGATAAGTTGAAAATATGATTTAAAAAATAGCTTTCTTTCTTTCTCTCAAAAATATTTTAATACATTACGCTTGAGTTCATCCTCAATGTGAAATTTCCCCTAATGATATTAAGTAAAACCTACAAAATATAGTGAGATATAAAGAATTGGACCTAAGACTTTATTAGCGAATTTGCATCATCATCCAAAGAGGTAGCACATCGAGAATATTCACTATATTGACACTTCCTCCATCTTCGTTTCCCTTGCCTTCTTAGACTATGTTTGAACCCTTAAAAGCCTCCCCTTCCAAAACTATGTTTGAACCCTTAAAAGCATAGTACTTTCCATTTAAGTAATCAAATTCCCCAAAATTTCCGGCAAAGGTGGGTAATTTTATTTTCGAGATTCGGAGGCAAACAAAATTAGAATATGGGAACTGAAAGAGAGCTCTTAACGATGTTGCGGGGTCGGGCATGAGCATGTAAGCGTGCTCTGTGTCTGTGCAGAAAATGTATCATCATGAGCCTTGTTTCTTTGCACAGGGACGCAGAGAAAACGAACAGCAGAATGCGTGGAGCTGGCCGGCCAGGGTCAGGGCTCATATCTACTCTTAAGGTTCATTAATGTTTGTTTATCGTTCATGGATAAAGCTTGCGTCATTTGGCTTTTTTTAAGGTTTCGATGGGAACTATTTCCTTTATAATTATAATAAATTTTATAGAAGGCGCCCATATCGTGCATGGCTTTTGCTTTTTCCAAGTATTAACAAGGAGCCATTGGCGTGGCGGTAGTCCCTGCCGGAGTCTGGAATTGCAAAACTTGGAACAGTGAATGCAAATATTATTATGAACTTAACATAAATGACTGAAAAATTAGTAATTCATATAAATCACAAAAATATTTCATCTTTTGACAACCCGGGCATGGATAAACCAAATCTGGAATTTAATAATTTTCATCTTTGATTTTCATGCATAAATAATATATCTGTGCAATTTTACAACTGTTGTCTTTCTCACGCGCTAATTACCTTATTTTTGTTTCAAGCTTCCATGGAAAGCCTTTTTTTAATATTCCTTCTTGGGTATAGTATTTTGATTTTTTATCTGAAACATTTATTTTTATTGAAGCTTCACGCGCTAATTACCTTATTTTTGTTTCAAGCTTCCATGGAAAGCCTTTTTTTAATATTCCTTCTTGGGTATAGTATTTTGATTTTTTATCTGAAACATTTATTTTTATTGAAGCTTAAGCTTTGTGATAAGCTACAAAATAAATGTATTATTTTTCAATGTATTTTTCACTTGTTATATAAAAACAAGAAATTACTTTTTCTATTAGGGAATGTTAATAAATTAGCTATTTTAAAAAAAATAGTCTATATTATTTCATTTTATTTTGCATATCTAAAATAGAAAATTGAATAAAATTTATATGACAAAATTTATAAAAAAAGTGGAAAAAAATATTATTAATTATTTAGAAACTTCAGAGTTAGAACACTGAAATTCTAGTAGATATCTGAATTTTAAGTAAATAACTTTTTGTCTTTATTATAATGTAGTATTAACACTGAAATTCTAGTAGATATCTGAATTTTAAGTAAATAACTTTTTGTCTTTATTATAATGTAGTATTAAGGTTGAACTTTGAATTTAGAAAACTCTGTCCAGTTTTTTTAAATTACAAACTTCTTACCTCTAAATTCAGAACTTAGCACATCCCAATTTTGATGGATTTTTAGACTTAAAATATAGAAAACCCCCAGAAATTCATCTTCTCCATAAACTTCGATTTTTCAACTCCAGTGAAAGTAAAAATAGTCAAACTGTTGTAACTCTGCAGGCTATCATTCCACTCTGGAAAAGGCTTAAATTATACTAGAGACAACTCATAGAACAACACAATAAAGTGATTTCTCATATTATTTTTCACTATAAAGCTATTATTCAACTCTGGAAAATGCTTAAATTATACTAGAGACAACTAATAGAACAACACAATAAAGTGATTTCTAATATTATTTTTCATTCTAAAGCTATCATTCAACTCTGGAAAATGCTTAAATTATACTCGAGACAACTAATAAAACAACACAATAAAGTGATTTCTAATATTATTATTCAGTGTCAGACTCGCCTGTGGCAGTGTGCAATATTTAGTTGTTGCATTGTAACTTGTATGTGCGCACAAAACTTTTAAAGAACTAAACATTTAAAGAAAAAATAATAACGAAGATTTTTTGGGCGAATATAAAAAATTCTGCTTTAAAAAAAATGGCTGAGGTTATGTTTAAAATTCCAAGAGAGACGGCCACGGAACAATTGAAAAGGCCACTCCAGATTACTTCGATATTATGCTCAAAACAACCAATAAACCCTATTGTGCTTAAAATGAAAAACAAAAAAAATGGGACAGATTAACCATGGAGTGAATTCCGGTACGTCACCAGTTTCATCAAAACCTTTTCAGATCACTGGATTCTCGTACCAAAATGCGTATCAAGACGCTGGGAAACTATGTAAATGCCGAACCGGTTTGTATAAATTGGTTGTTGGTGTAATTTTAGTTACAATTCATTTAACCATTTATTTTTGTCTTTAGGACAAGCTGCGTAAATCAAGAAAGCGGTATGATGCATTGAACCACTTTTTTCGGCCTCTCCTTCAGCGGCGCAAATCAGGAAACAGTTACTAGCTCTAAGTGGTGAGATCTATGGCCTAAAACCTGCTTTTAACTGGTGAGATCTATGACCTAAAACCTTTCTATCGTCTAACAAATCAATCGAACAGTGCAAAACCGTCCAGACTGGTAGCTGGTAAAGTCTTTCTCATAGGGAAACGCGTAAATATTCTAATGAGAATTCTCAAAACAACCATGCAGACAGAAACTTGAAATATGCCAAATGGTTAGAATGTTGTGCATTCATCATACCTAAGGCAAGGGTTCCGGTTATCTGGAACTGGGTATTGAAGAGTACACCTTCTGCTATCTGCTGCTATCTAGAGAGCGCAACCTGCGAGAAGAATTTCAATCCATGAATTATTAGGACCTGCGAGAAGAATTTCAGTCCATGAATTAAACCTAATAAGATACCAGGAAACTGGTCATGGAGCGAATTAATAAAAGAGGTGTAGTGATCATGAATTACCTGGAACGAGAGAGAGCGTCATCTGCTGGAACCTGGAAAAAAAACCAGAGTAAAACTGTCTGATAAATGTACACTAGAAAACACTGTGGACATGCATAGTCAGATAAGCAGGCATGTATAGAAATGTATTCATTCCAGTCACACGAGACTAGACAGTGAACCGATGACAAGTCTGCTGTAACATGGTAAAATTGAACTTCAAAATAAATTGTCAGTACTCCCATGACTTACCATTAAAATCAACAGTAAGCAAGTAGGGCAAAAGTTTCTTGGGTTTTCATCCCTAAGGCACCTTGTATGAACAGCAAAACAACAGATGCAGAAGTAAACTCTGCCCCACCTACCACTGTTAATATGTAGTCATAAACATTATGCCATTGCTCAGATGTGTCCATAATGATTATGTTCACACTATGGTCCCAAACAAATGCACAAATGAATTATTTAAAATGCGATATCAAAGATGTACCAAAACTGCAGAGGAGCCAAATACATTTATGAATATTCAGTCAGAATTTTGTAGCATGATAATGGGATCATCCTGTCCCATTACATTATCTTGTTAAACAGTTTGTGGACTTTTATTTCATCCACATGCAAATTGTAAAGCTTACCTGACAAAGCAGACAAACTATCTGATCTTGAACCAAATTGCTAAATGATACGGATTCGTTTTACAAAAATGGCAGTCATAAATGAACCTTGCAATTTTACAAATGGCATTAGGATAATCGATAAACTGCGGAAAATTGTGTGCAGTATCAGAGTAAGATAGACCTTATGTGCACTTAATCTGCTGCTCACTTTTCAATTCAAATCTGTTCAGCCATCGGTATAAGCAATCTACTGTATGATTTGTATTAAAAAACACGCAATAACCCAAGACATCCCTTGTACTTGTATTTTCAAATTTCAAGTAGCTACATCAAAACTAAAAATAATAAATAATAAATATAAGTACTGAGTACGCACATAAGTAAACCATTCCTGAGAACACTAATTGAAGTAGGGACTTGATCATGCTGCATTCGTTTGGATGATGCAATCTTGGTGATCCCCTCACTTTTTAGGTGAAACAAAGGTGTACAACCCATGAGTTAGTGTGCAGCTGAGAATTTTGATAAAAAGTATACAATCCGATCAGCTGTGGACCTCCGAAGCCATGGCGAGAAAGTGAGTGCCTAATAAGCATAGGGTTATGTTTAAGCCCTGAGCTTTGTTAGCTCAAAATACCAGAAAAGTACTTTTGAGAAAAAAATCAGCTTCCTTTGCATAAGTGTCCATCTCAAACGATATTGAAAGCCCTCAACTTTACAGGCAGAAGACTCACTTACTGTAGCACCATCTTGAGAGTCATGAATTACTGCCTTCTGCACATAATATAATTATTTTAAACGATACATTTCGACCAAGGGTGGCCTCCTAACATAGATAAAATGGGCTGATGTCAATAGCCATCGCAGATTATTTTTTCTGACCCAACAAGATCAGTGCTCATTTCTACACCTGAAGTCACGGACACAATTTGAACACATTCTGCACAGCTTCATATATTGTAACTGTTGCCTTGGCAACTTTTGAAGCTAAACATTGTCCGGAACTGTCCGACATATTCAAAGAAGCTCTGCGCATTGATGACTGGGCCCGACTGTCAAATTTGAATCTATGCTACGCTTAGAGCCCTCTCACATTAACATTATACATACCAAAAACCAGATCATGAACAAAACCACAGGAACTCTGTTGCCTAAAATATATTAGCATTCATTATGAGGTTGGCTTTACTTCCAGATAATGTTCTGAAATATTAAGGCTTTCTACATGGGCAGTTTATGAGAAATTCTCAAAAACTACAACGAATACCTAACTGGCTTCTCTATGCATTCTGATCTGTGTGCAAATCAGTCTCTGTCTTGACCTAAATTCAAGCAAATGGGTTTAGATAACAAGGCTAATTCATGTGATTGACAGAGTCCTTCCTATCCTTCCAACTAATCCCTGCCTTTCATGCCTGTGAGATAAACTTGGCACTGGATCACGGCCTTGCTGACACGGAAACCCGGCATAACAGTAAAACCCACCTTAGGCCTCCCATCCAAAGCATCGTAACCAGACAACACTCCATGTACAACACTCTCCATATACACCACTGAAAAATCAGTCCCCCTCCTAACCTGAAATATACTGACAACAGGGTCAAAGGAAAATGCCAATCTGTGCACAAGCCAGATTACCTTGGCAAGCTTCAAGAAGGCTTCATAGAAGGCCGTTTTCGGATGTATGCCTTTGACAACATGGTCCCTTTGGTCCAGATTCCCAAAAAAGGATTCCTCCATCTTGGGATGCACAACCTGCAAATACTTCTTATGACAGAATTGCCCAAACACGCAATCAGGGGGTGCCGAGGCCAAAAACGCAAAAGGGTCCTGAGATTTCAAGTCCTGGTACTCGGTAAAGCACTCAAGCCTGTGTTTTTCGGGATCTATGATTGAAGACAACCCTCCATTTATATAAAAATCCTCATTCTCAAAACCCCCAAACATTCCATTGCAAACATAGGACTCAAAAGCGAATTTTTTGTGGGTTCTCTTAGCATACCTGATATCAGGATGGATTGAATTTGCAGCAGAATCCAAATCCCACTCTGCAGACAGGAAGTAAACTCGGAGAGAATGAAAATACTGGCCAACGATCTGAATAGTAAAACCTCCTCCCAAGCGAAAAGGTTTGTCCGTGGCCAGTTTGATTGAGATCTCGACTCGAAATGGAGGGACAAATTAAAAGCATGAAAGCACAGGACTTAGGTTTCGGTACAAGAACGCGGGGCATATATCTTTTTATGTGGGCGCAGCGGCCATCTCTAAACATCTGGCCGAGTTGAACTATATGCACACATCTGTCTTGCATGCAGGACACTTAGAACACATATCAAAAACTTAGGACAAACTACCCTGTGCTTAAAATGTTCACCTCCGAATGTCTTGAAGCATGTGAAGCCGGCAATAAGACCCTCAACTTTGTTGCCCAATCAAAAATTAGATAATAACTTTTATATTATTTATTAATATAAAAACTTAGGTTAAAATCGTGATGCACATCAAACACTCTCGGTCAAACACAGGATTAATACCCGGTCAACGCCCGATTGAACGCTAATAGTCCCAGGCAGGGACTAATAAGTATGGTTAAACAAGTGCGGATGGTTTAAATATAAATGTAATTTAACATTGAGAGAGATTAATAACAAATGAGTTGTCAAAAGTAAAATAAGAATTTGAAAAAAGATAAACATAAAATTCTCTAAAAAGGAAATAGACTTAAATAATTTTAAGTAATTTTAAGTTTAACTAAATCTCTTTTTATAAATTATAAATTATAGTTCTCTATAGTTTTTAATTTAATTTCATTAAATGATATCGTGGGTTAATATATATTAGTTTATGATAATTATAGATATTTATGATAATAAAAATATATTATTGTGTTAATAATATTAATTAATCATTAATAATAAAATATATAAAAATCTTTATACGAATATTGAAATAGTGATGAAAGTTTTCATTTTTAAATAAGATAAGATATAATATGGTAAAAAAGAGGTATCTATAAAGGTTGGATTGTGCGGGATAGTGTCACTATCACAAGATCCAACTACATTTTCTGTTTTAGCTTTTAACTTATCGAGATACAATGCGACTCTATAAAATTTGGGTTCTATTTACAATGGGAATTACAAAGTTCATGGCATAGAAAACCATCAGAAACCTTATTTGTAGAAGACTTTAAAAAGAAACCAGAGGACTGAGTCACGCCTAGACAGACAATGCCGCCGGCCTTTATTTTCAAAGCTACATTCCCAGTGGCGGTCTTGCATTTGCAGGGGATGTAGAATAAAAATGTACTTTCGGTAATCATTCCAGATTTGCAGTAGCTAGGTCATTCTCCAGACTAATTGGTTGTTCCTGAGTGCTCCCCGCCTATGGCGCTATGGCAGATGGGTAGCTGGAGGAGGCACTAACCATTTCTTTTTTGATGCTTGGAGAACAGTCAACAAGCAAGTGGACCTTGGCAATGGAATTCTTCTTTATAACAGTGTATTGCGGAGATTCTCAAGTTATGAAGTGGTAGTGATGAGTCGCTTCAACAAAAATAAAAAATTTCTCAGTAAGGTTGTCAATTTTATTTCAACTGCCTTAGAGCATTCCGCTTGCTCCTACAGAGCTAGGCCTAGAATAGTGTTCATCTGACACCAGATGTCGATTGTGTACGCATAGAGATTTTCTCTTGCTCTAGTGAGAGTGGCGTCGTGAATCCAAGCAAAGTTTGTGTCCACTTCCTCCAAGGAAATGCCTCTATGAAGAGCTTTGGCGTGTGCCTCTAGAGTAGCAATTCTCTCTTTGGTCTTAGGGTTTATAGCCACCACATAACTGAAAGTTTCACGCCTAGCAAAGGACTCAGCGTGGGTGATGGGGGGAGAACCTAAAGAGTTCCAACGAGAGGCCTCCCTGTTGCACACACGTCCTTCACTGGGAGCCTCGCTGGTGCTGTGCTTAGGGGCCGTGAGGAGGATAGAGGGACTAGAGAACTAGAACAGGTTGAGAACACGAAATATACGGAAGGGCCAGAGAGGAGAAACAGAGGGAAAGATGGGAAGGAGAGAGCAAAGGGGGATATTAATAGGGGTGGGTAGGCCTCAAGGGGCAAGGAGTCGAGGCAAGGGGAGAGAAGGTAGTGCGTCAGAGGTACGAGGTTTAGGTGGTGGAGAGGGTACCTCACCGGTTGATTAGATAGTAGGGCAGCATCCCCGCAGGAGAGAGGGTTCATGGGTGGGTTATCTAGCATGTTTGTCAAACAAAGGATGGCCCTCGGCATAAACGTGTTAGTACCATCGTCCACCCAATTCCATGAGCCAGTAATGATGTGACTCGATATTCTCGAACAATTATTATTCATTTTTCTAGTTGTCCTTTGCATTTATAGCTTCACAGTGCTAACGAAGATCACCTTCTTCTAGATCATGCCATGACCTAGATCTCAATTGTAGGCTCCATGTTGTCCCTGCGTTGGCCAAAATGGCCGCCAACTTTTTCCCATGTCTTCTGCGGGCCTGGAAATGTAATCCTTTCATTGTTTCAATGTTATTTTAAATTCTCTACACAATTTTATTCAGGCACCAATTATCTGAAACCTTGGCCACTTCTATACCATGATGGAGCTTCTTGCAAACTTGAGTAGCTAGAGTTGAATAACCTTCAATTATTAGTGAGCTTAGCTTGTGGCTTTTCACGATGGTGATTCTATGTTCCAATGCATGTAATTCTGTTGCGTTATTGGTTGATGAACCAATATTGCCCTCATATATCCATAGTATTTCTCCTTGAGCATTCCTGAAGAAGCCTCCAAATCCTGTCAGGCTCACGTTACCTTTGGCCGCACCATCATAATTGAGCTTAATAGTTCCATGCTCAGGGGGTGACCATTTGTTGTTCTTTCCTCCTTTTCAGGAAATGGAGGGGGCCTTAGGGGCACTATCTTGGTGGATATCTAGCATGATAAGTATTCTCAAGTTTGTTCTACTCAGAGGGTTGTTTGCATTCTGTAGAAGTAAGGAGGCCACCGACCCCCAAATAGAATTCTTAACCTTTGAAAGGGTGATTTCCTCCTATGATGAAGAACCCTGGAAAATTATAGTGTTGTGTTCCTTCCAGAGCACCCAACGAACAATGTGTGAGACGATATTCCATGCCCTATTAACAGAAGGATAGGGGAGAAGGAACGCCAGTTAGATATGGTGTTGAGGATGGAGGAGGGATCCTGATCCGATCCAAGAAAGAATAAATTGACCAAATCCCATAATTTATTTTCATAGGGACATTCGTTCAGTAGATGATTAGAAGTTTCTTCCTCTAGATGACATAGATGGTATCTGGAGGTTCCAATAAACCCTTTTTTCAGAGGTTTTCCCAGGTTATAATTTTCCTGTGCAAGATAAGCCATAGAAAGATGGAGATTTTTGGCTAATGTATTTTGTCCCACATTGATTTCCATTTGGGGTCAGGCTAGATTTGATCATGTTGAGATATGTATTTATATGCTTCCTTAATACTGAAGTGCCCTGCTAGGTTTGGGCCCAAACAGATCTTGTCCTAAGAGGTGTCATGGAGGATTTGTCTCTTTTGGAGTTTAATTGATAGCTCGGACCAAACTTGAGAGCTTATGTGGGTAACTCATTATTTCTAATCAATCCATTCTCTCCAACTATCCTCTTCTCTACTAGGTTTCCAATAGTGACAGACCCTTCTCCCACCCCTATTTTGCATCTTGGACTTGATAAGTTGATATTGACCCTTATCGATTTCAAGCCTTTGCTTCGAGGCATCTTCCGAGAAGAGTGCCTTGTTCCCATTACCAACCTTCCAGAAGATATGTTTTTGGATCATAGCGTATTTCTCCCATGCTTGATTCAAGATTATCGAAGTTTTGATGCTTCCATTGAGCCTTATGATTTGCTCCTATGAGTGGGTGGGAGCATACTTTTCCTTTCATAGGATTTCGCAAGGGGAATTGGGATTTGTAATCCATCTCCACGAAGTTTTTTCTCCCAAGCCCTTCCCTAGGAACTCAGTGTCCCTGAGTCCACGACCACTTTCTGTTTTGGGCCTACATATTTTCTCCCATGCTACTATTGCCCATTTCTGCTTTTTCTCTACTCCTCTCCATAAGAAGTTCCTTTGCATATTCCTAATTGTGTTCGAGAACACTTTTGGGGCAGCCAAAGCCGAATATAAGTATTGCGGGATCGCGTGTAATACTCATTTTACAAGAACAAGACAACCAACCAAATTTAGTGATCGAGAGGTCCAGTTTGTTAGCTTCTTTTCTAATTTATTTATAAATGATTCCCAAGTGGCACGCGATAGTGGCAGATCTGTAAGGGGAACCCCTAAATATTTTGAGGGGAGAGTACCTATGGGGAAATCAAGGATTCTTACCATGTTTCTTTGAATGGGAAGAGGCGTGTTGAAGAAGAACAATTTATATTTTCATTTATTGATGGAGGTGCCAAAGGCCACTGAGAAGTCAGACATAATGGTGTTGAAGGAGGAAGTTTCTTTGATAGTCGGGAGACCCATGAGAAGGGTGTCATCCACAAATTGTTTGTTCATGGAAGGAGGAGCTAAAGCACAAGGCTTGAGACCTGATAGATCGTTGGCAGATGAGGCCGTAGTTATGGAGCGACTGAGCCCTTCAGGCCATTATGACAAAGAGAAAGGGAGAAATTGGGTCTTGCTATCTAATGCCTCTAGAGGGGTGGAAAGGTTGAGATGGGGAGCCATTCAGGAGGATGGAGAAGTTCGCTCCAGATACCATCGCCATAATCCATTTGATACTCTCTTTGTGAAACCCATAAGCTGCTAGAACTTCTCTCATGTATGCCCAACTTATTTTGTTGAAGGCCTTAGACATATATAATTGGATCGTCATTCCAGGTTTATTTTTCATATTGAGAGAGTGGATTAGTTCATGGGAGAGGATGATACTATCCATTATTTTCCTACCTTACACATAGTTTGAATGATGCTGAGAGATGAGAAGAGGCAAGATAGATTTTAAATGATTGGCCAAGACTTTGGAGATGATTTTATAAATGACATATCAAAGGGATATTGGACAAAACTTATATAGGGATTTTGTTGAATCACCCTTGGGAATAAGAGTGATAAAAGTAGTGTTGAGGGATTTTAGGACAAACTTTTGAATTTTGGATTCCTCTACTAAGATATTGACCTCATTTTTTAGGATAGACCAACAAACATTGTAGAAATCAATGGTAAACCCATCCGGTCCAGTAGCTTTCCCATTGGGCATATTCATAACCACATCCTCCACTTTTTGAAGTGAAAGTTTTCTTAGAAGCATTTCATTTTGTTCCCTGGTGAGGATCTTGGGAATGTGTTGGGTAATTTTTTTATATCTTTGCCTAATCATTCCTTGGCTCCTTAAGTACTTAGTTAGATCTTCTTCCACATCCTCTTGTGAATGAATGGGGTGTCCCTCTCGATTCTTTAGAGCCAAAATTTTGTTGTTCCTTCTATGTTGGATCATCGATTTGTGGAAAAAGGAAGTGTTCCTCTCCCCACATTTTAGCTAGTTTATTTTGGATTTTTGCTGCCATAGTTTTCCTTCCTCAGTGGCTCTTTCCTCCCAGCTTTGTTGTAATTTTTTCTCTTCTTGTTTCCTTTGGTCTGTGATACCTTCTTCAATGATATGTTGTTGGAGGAGTGACATTTTGAGCTAAAAAACAAAATCTCCTGTAATGATATTTCCGAATGTTTCTGTGTTCCATTTTTTTTTTATTTCCTCTTTGATATATTTTATTTTTTTTATTTCCTCCTTGATATATTTTAGTTTTCATTGAAGGGTGTACATCTTGTTACCAAATCTGGTTGTTGAGTTATTCCACCATTGCCTCATTTTTCCCAGCAAATCCAGCTGATCTAACGAAATGGCCTCGAATCTAAAAGGCTTGTTTTTAGGACCAGTGGAGATATGGAACTTAAGAGATATTGGCCAAGGATTAGAGCCATCTTGCGGAAGAATACGAGCTTTTGTTTCCCAGGAGGTGAGGTATGCTTCCTCTGAGAGGAGGAAATGATCTAGCCTGCAAGTTATTTGTTGTTCACCTCCTCTTCTATTATTCCAGGTGAAAGTACCATTGCTTTAGGGATGTCAATGAGATTGAGGCTTTCAATAGTTGATAGAAAATCTTTTGATTCCTTTTCCAATTTCTGGATTCCTCCCCTTTTTCCCTAGATTCATTGTCATATTGAAGTCCCCAACAATGATTTTGTAAAGCATGTGAATGGAATAGATCAAATTAGAGATGCATTGAAGCATCTTGATTCGATCAGTCACCTTATGTGGGGCATAGATATTAGTAATGCAGATTCTTTCATTAGAACCTATTATCCTCAAGGTCGAAGTAATAGAGTGTTGGGTTGCCATCGAGGAGATGAGGTCGACAATCATGCTTTTGCAGAAGGTCATGATTCCTCACGTGGATCCCATGGACGAGTTGGCTAAGTAGCTATATTACTTGAAGTAGTTTTTTTGAAGGAGAGGAGAGTGAGCTGACCCAAGTTTAATTTCTTGAATAAGGAGGATGTCAAGTTTATTAGACAAGATTCTATTTTTCATGATTCTTTTCTGATGAGGACCATTTAGTCCTATTATATTCCAAGAAATGCAATTCATAGGTAAGGAGAGTGGGTTAGGGCTAGGTATTTTACTTTTCTTTCACTGATGAGATTGGCTCCCAGTTCTTAGAGGAGCTCGCTAGTGGTATTTCTACCTCTTTTTCGGCTTGGTCCTTTTGGGTTGTACCCTCCTACGGGGATGTTTTCCATGATGCCTTCAGATGCATTTCTATCATGTGAAGGGTGGAGTGCACTGTGTTTTAGTTCATCTTGGAGGAGGTAAGCTCCTTCTATTTTTTGAAGTTGATTTTCTTGGATTTCTTCTATTCCATTTATCTTCCATTATTTTGCTATGGATGTTAGGTCTACCCCTTCCAATGCTTCCTCTATAGCACTCTCCTCTAGGGTTTCATCAATCGCTATTTGTTCCATTTCAGTATCCTCTTATGACTGCTCGTTTTCCCTGTTGCTATGCTCTGCTTCTTTGTCCTTTTGTTCCCTATTTTCTTTGATTTTCTTCTCTTCTCCTACTTCATCTCCTATTGAGTAGTTTAGATTTTACTGTTCTTGCATGTTAACCAAGGCATCAAATTGTTTCTGATTTACCACCATTTTCTGATCCTTCTTATGATTTTTTTTCCCTTCTATTCATGTTCATAGTATTAACTCTGGTGAAGCCTTCATTGTCTTTTTTCTTTCTTTCATGTAAATAATTTTGAGGTGTATTGTTTAGAGGATAGTCTTTAAAGAGATGTTCATGTTCATGGCACTTATTTCACCTGAAGAGGATGTGATCATAATATATGCTTTGCAACCAAACTTCATCCTTGAATATTAATTTTATTCCTTCTGGGAGGGCTCCAGAGGCATCTATATACATGAATATTCTGGCATAGGATATGTAGTGTCTGTTTTTTGTGCCTTTAGACATTTTTATTTACTCCCCCAGCTGGTCTCCTATGCCTTTTAGGACTTAGGGGGCCTAGTAATCGATGGACAAGGAATAGAGACACACCCAAACCGGAACTCTTGTGAAGTCCTCCTTCTTTGGAGTGAAATTTTCCTTCCAAAATCTCATGTATAGGCCTATTGAGTTGAAGAAGTATAGACCTCCTTAGAATATTTTGTCTCTACCTTTTAAGAGGTAGAATATTATTGTGAATTATCCTTTATATCCCAACTGGAGTCTAATTTCCCCTTAAGGTGTGCATTTGTTATGTATCCACCAGTTTATGGCTTTCTCTATCGGCCAAATTCCCATGAATTTGTAGATGACTACATGTTCTTGCATGTATTCTCTCTAAACCACTACTCCTGAGTCCTTGATTTCCAGCTCCAGAATTTTCTTGGCTAAAGGGTTAAAACTATTCCTAGTTTTTTTCTTTTGTTCTTCTTGTTGCACCTGACCCTTTGTTGTGGTGGCCTTTGTCGATGAGGGTATAATAGAGGTGATTCCATTTGCTAAGTGAATCTATTTCCTTTTCCATTTCTCCTGCCTTATGTCTCTATTTTCAGGTTTCTCTCCTGAGGAGTTGAAGGCTGTGCTGGAGGCCAACGTAGTGAAGAATGATTCTTGGTCCGAAGAGTGACCAGTTATAGTGTCTTTGGAGGAGAGAGCATCGTGGCTTGAGTTCGGCTCTGCCATGGGAGAGGGGATGAGGGGTGCAGTTGGACATGGCTAGGCATGCTAGTGGAGGTCGCCATAGGAAATGAAGGGTTTGGTTTGGTTAGAAGCCACCAACCTTCGAAAAAAAATCAACCCATGTCTCGCTTCTCATTCAAAGGCTAAATAGTGATGAATATTGAATCGTTCATGCTTATGATATTATATTTTGAAAAAGGTAAAATACAACTTTCAATCTATTCTCATTCATATTCATATATATATATATATATATATATATATATATATATATATATATTATATATATTATATTGAAAGAGAAAAATAAGACTTGTTTTTGTGACTAGTGGAATCGGCAACGGTAGTGGTATCTACTCACGTTACATGGGGTCGAATCCTACCGGATACCACTATAACCTCTAGGAGGAACGCCCAACCCGCAAGAATGGCCCTTGGGTAAGACGAGACTTGAACTCGTGACCTGCATACCGGCATGGACTTAAGTAACAGATTGTTCGCTGGCCACGGACCAACTCTTTGAGCGTAAAATACGACTTTAATATATATCATTTTATAGAAAATTAATTATTTATAAATTCAAAATTAATAATATAAAGGGTTTTATTTCAATTAATTTAATTAGTTTTTTTATTATTATATATTAATAAATATTCGATTAATTAATTATAGTCACTCAAATACAAATAAATTTAAATAATTAGACATTTCTTTCAATTTGATTTCTTTTAAACAAACAATAATAAATATTTTATTAATTTAATTTTTTTGAATTTAAAAATACTTTATGTTTGGTTGCATATACGTGTATGGTAAGAGGTCATTTTATTGATTTTTTTAAGAAACAATTATTTTTTAAATTTATGGGGTAATTCATTCGTCAATCATATATCTAATTCCTCTTCTATAATAAATTTGGATGAGTTGGAATTTCCCAAAAAGGAATCTAATCTCCCTATTTTTACCACAAAGTCTCAACTTATCTT
Organism: Pinus taeda; assembly: GCA_000404065.3. Lineage (NCBI taxonomy): Eukaryota > Viridiplantae > Streptophyta > Pinopsida > Pinales > Pinaceae > Pinus > Pinus taeda. The sequence continues at coordinate 56,988 of APFE031689520.1, forward strand.
CAGAGTTTCCCTCCTACAAAATCTATTATATTTTCCTCAACCTAATTAAAAAACAACTTCCATATAGATCCACAAAAGCTGATAATATTACTTATTTTTTCTAACATCATTCCTATCCAAACTTTTTAATATTTAAACTAAAAGAAAACTAATTTACTAAGCTTATAATAACAAATCAAGGAACCTAATCGCTTCCACATTTCATTTGTTTTCTTCCAATTTCATGAGTGAGATGTTCTTGCATTAGTTCAAAAGAACTAACACTTCTTGTCCAAAACAAACATCATCTCAAAGCTCCAATGTGACTTATGGATGACAAAAGAAATCACATTATACATCCTCAACAATAAGAAGAATGAGCCTTGATGGAGTGACTAGCAAGGAGTACATGGAAGCACATAAAATCCTCTTTGGATATAAAGAATCTCATGCTCTTATTCTTGACATTAGAAATAGTGAGAGAAATCTTTCACTCCCTGAATGGTTATCTATCACAAGTGATAGACAAACCATATCAAGAGACTTATGGTGAGCCAAGAAAGGAAAAACAAGACTTTTATTGAATTATAAATAATTTAGAGTGAATATTGTCTCACCTATAAGTTTAAGAAAATATAAGTTTATGTTAAGTAGATACAAATTAGGTGTGAAAAATAATTTATTTCTCCATAAAAAGAAGATTTAGAGTTGATAGAGAAATGAATGTTCCAGATTAGATAAACATCAAAGGGAATCTTCTAGTTTGTGTAGAGATTTGAGTAACGAATGTTATAGATTATGCAGAACTTATTGTTTTAATATGTTTCGATTGTAGTTGAAAAAAAATATTATGTTTTAGAATAGGTCACTGTCATATATAAAATATGAGTATTTATAAATTGGTTTGATTTAATACAAAGTTGTTTTGAGTTATCGCCTCTATGCCGTCAGTGTGGTCTATATTTTGTTTAAGACATTACACTTTGCCAATTCATTCTTTCATATGGTTGTTCACCTATATGCGAAACCTGTAGATAATGTATGTTGACATCAACATCTGCTCGTTTTGTAAAATGTCTTCTAGTCAGAAATAACTTTTAGTTGTTGGTTTTAGTGTGTTTCTCATGTTACTCGGAGATAGGTTCATTACCAGTTAGTGTAGGAATTTATAGGGTAAGTTCCTTAGACAAAACACCAAAGGACACCACTCACAAACATATCATAGATCAACACACCAATATTCTTGACGTGGTTAAAACCTTCAAAGAAGGAAACAGTCCACGGCCTGAGCCAACGCGGCCACTTGAACCAATTCATTAATAAAAGAATGAAAATTTACATAAACTTCTCTCATGAACAGTTACCCTAAAAATGACCCTCCATGCTCTTTAAATAGAGATCATGGACCAACCGAGTGGTAAGCCATGGATCACTTGTCAGTAATACGGAAGAGAGAATCAACTGTCAGATCACTGCATGTCTAGAACATATTGTGACCATCATATTGTAAGTTACAAAACTACATAGTAAAGAAACACACTTTACCTAACTCTACACTAGACCAAGTTATACTTAACTATTTCTTATGTGTTGGAATATCCTAACATCTGCCCTTAAGAACAACTTGGGATAGGATTGAAGGATGTACACATATGAAACAATAGGAGAAGGAAGGAGGCATTAGAGCCTATCATCCCTTAGTGACAACTTCCTGAACTCCAACCATAAATTGAAGTTTAGTAAACTTCGCCTTTGTGAGAGCCTTTCTAAAGATGTCTACAACTTTATCATATGTTAAACAATATTGCACTTCAAGAACATGGTCATGAATGAGATTTTTGATGAAGTGTGTGTGCAGTCCAATGTGTTTTATGCGCTGATGTTCAACTGGATCTTTGCATAGTTGAATGGCACTCTGATTATCACACCAAAGTGTAGTCGGATGTTGCTGCTGAAATTTAACTCTGACAGGATCTGGCGAAGCCATAGGGCTTCCTTGCTTCTATGGCACCACGATACTCTGCTTCTACTAAATAAAGAGAAATGACACTTTGTTTCTTGCAAGCACATGTAATATGTCCTAAACCAAGAGTGAACACATAACCTGTAGTAGACTTCCGATCATCAGGGTCACCAGCCCAATTGGAATCAGTGAAACCAACCAATAGAGGAGATGCTTTTGCACTCTAATGAATCCCAAACTAAACTATACCTTGAACATAAAGAAGCATTATTTTAGCTATTTTCCAATTACTTTCATGTGGGTTTTGCATAAAATGAGCAATAAGGCCAACAACAAAGGAAAGGTCAGGATGAGTATGGGTCAGATACACAAGTTTTCCTACAAGTTGATGATATAAGGTAGCATCAACTTCAGGTGAAGTACAAGTGACTGAAAGTTTGGCTTCAGATTGAAATGGAGAAGGGGTTGTCTTACAGTCTTCTATGTGAAAATGGCATAGAAGATCACAAGCATACTTGCACTGGGAAAGGGAAATAACTTCCTTGGATTGCAAGACTTGAAGACCAAGAAAATAGTTCAAGTGTCCTAAGTCTGTTATTTCAAACTTCTTTTCAAGGTTGGACTTCACATGGTTTATAAGGTTGGGATCACTACCAGTAAGGATAAGTTCATCAACATAAAGAACCAGAATGATAAGAGACTTTCCCACTTTCTTGCTGTAGACAGTATTGTCAGAATGACACCTCAGAAATCCATTTTATAAAAGAAAGCTATCCATTTTGGCATACCAAGCCCAAGGGGCTTGCTTGAGACCATAAAGGGATTTCTTAAGCTGACATACAAGGCTGGAGTCTATTTGTATAAATCCATCAAGTTGTTTCATATAGATTTCTTCATGCAATTCCCCATGCAAGAAGGCAGATTTAACATCCATTTGATGGACTTTCCATTAGAAAGAGGCAAGAAGGGAAAGAACAAGGCCAATAGAGTTCATTTTGGCAACAGGGGAGAAGGTTTCAGTATAGCCAATGCCTTAAAATTGTGAAAAGCCCTTAGAAACAATACAAGCTTTATGTTTATCAAATTTTCCATCTGGTACATACTTCGTTCTGTAAACCCATTTGCATCTAACAACTTTTCGTCCCTTTGGAAGAAGAATAAGATCCCATGTATCATTTGCCAATAACGGATGATATTCTTCATTCATAGTTGTGTCCCCATTTGGATGGCTTGAAGCTTTTGCAAAGGTGTCAGGATCATAATTCGTTGAAGCTTGAGCCAGTAAGGAAGAGGCTCTATTGAACTGAGAATGTGTACATCATTGAACTGTAGGATCACCGACAAGAGCACCTGCTGCAACCCGAGTACCACATACACATTTTGGAAGCTGAGGAGCTAAAGGAGGATCCTGAGAAGGTGGGGGAGGATTGTCATCCTCACTGTCATCATCTGAAGAAGAAATATTTTTAGAAGTAGAAGGGATAGAGAGAGGTGGCACATCCACCGAACTAGGCTCATAAGCCGATATATTTTGAGCAAACTTTACATCTCTTCTAATGATAATGTTTTTGGACTTAAGTGGAATAAGTCTATATCCTTTGACATCTTCAAAATATCAAACAAAAATACATTTTTCACTGTTAGGTTCTAAAGTTTTATGTTTCTCATCTCAAATATGGGCCTATGCTTCACTTCCAAAAACACGAAAGTGACTTACATCTGGTTTAATTGAGCTCCATGCTTCTTCTAGAGTGATATTCTTTAAAACCTTAGTAGGAGTGCAATTTACTATGTCATTTGCACAGTTAATTGCTTATGCCCAAAAACTAAGACTAAGTCCTTTAGATTGAAGCATACAATTAGCCATTTCCTTTAAGGTGCGATGCTTCCTTTTAGCTACACCATTTTGTTGTGGAGTATATGGAACAATATGTTGCATTTGAATTCCATTCTCAATGCAAAAGTTGATGAATTTGTTATTAACATATTCTTTGCCATTATCAGATCTTAGCTTAAGAATTTTATGTCCATATTGTTTTTCAACAAAGGCCTTAACGACTAAGAACATGTTAAATACTTCAGTCTTGAATTTTAAGAACTATACCCAAGTGCGTTTGGAGAAATCTTCAATGAAAGTTAATAAATACTTGTAGCCAGAGAATGAAACAACTAGAAGTGGACCACATAAATCACTATGCACAAGCTGTAAATGGGTTGAGGTATGCTAAGAGGCACATTTTTCAAAACTATCCCAATGATGTTTTCCGAGTACACATCTGGAGCAAACACCATCTCTACAAGATAACATTGGAATACCTGTCACCATATTTTCTTTACATAGATTTTGAAGGGAGCGATATTTTAAGTCACTAAATTGTGCATGCCAAAGTTTGCTCACTTCGTCATTATGAGAAACAAATATCGAGGGAATATTGGATGACCCAAAGTTGTTAAACTTATGCAACCTTGTGGAATCATCAACAATGCCAATAGCTAAAATATGTCTAGGATCTCTTAGGTCCTTAATTACAACATTGTGAGGTGAAAATTCAATGATTTTACCTTCTCGTTAATGAGTTATCTGATATACATAGAGAAAGTTGTAGGATAAGGGTGGAACACATAATACATCATTAAAATGTCCATTGTCTATATGAACAGTTCCAGTCGCTACAACACTAAGAGATCTATCATCACCAACATATATATTTTTGGTGTTACAATCATTTAAAGAAGAAAACATGGCTTTGTTTTTGGCCATGTGATAAGAAGCTCCAGAATCAATGAGCCACTCACGAGAATAAGAAGAAGATATATTTATTGCATAACCAAATGGAGATGCTTGATAACCGCATGTAGAAAGTGCTATTCCTGAAGATGAAGTTGAAATTTAAGAGGGATCCAAATGGATGTTATGCTTATTCATTGTTGCTTTCAAGGCTTCCATCTTCTTAAAGCATTTAGATTATAATTGGTCATCTTGCTTACAAAAATGGCAATGTCTATTAGTCTTCTTCCCTTTGTTTTTATTTGCCTTATCATTTTGTTGAAATGATTTTTCATTTTGAGACTAAAATTGCTTAGGATCCTTGTTTGGTTTATGACCATTATTTTTAGGATACTGCTTCTTAGGATTCTTTGAATTTAGTTGTTGCTGGGCAGCTAAGGCTTTCTTAGAAGAGTTTTCAAGATTAAGAAGACCAAAATATAAGAGCTTTTCTTGTTCTCTTATTAAAGAATCACAAAAGGCATCAAAAGAGGGGGATTTTTAGTTTTGTCCTTGAGAAATAAAGGCTTCTCTAGTAGAATGGAAGGTGGAAACAAACACAAAGCAAGCTGGTCCCAACTTAGTAAGAATGGAATAGATAAGTTACCATCTTCTTTCTTAACATTAACATCTTCGAAGAGAAGTCTAAGGGTCTTGAACCTGGACGAAAAATCTTGAATGGAAGAAAAATTATTGGGGTCCAATGTAAGAAACTCACTTTTGAGTTGATGGGCTCTAATTTCATTTTTAATTCCAAAAACTTTAGTGAGCTATTTCATTGCATCATTAGGAGTATCAAGTTTTGTGATATGGAATCTAAGGTCTGGAGAAATAAGCATCTCTATCAACCGACGTGCTTGATATTTCCTATTTTCCCATTTGGCTGCCTTATCTTCATCTTGAAGATTGGTTTCTTGGCCTGATGTTATTCTGTAAAGACCTTTACTTCTAAATAAATCCATAATGTAGGACTACCATTGGAAGTAGTTGGTGTTGTCAAGAATAAATTGGCATGGACTTTCCATTTTAACAGAAACCGAAGTTGTAGATGATGAAACTAAGTATTCCAATGCAAAGATACCGAAAATTAAGCTGATTAAAAAAAACAACGCTGAAAATGGCTTCCAGATGAAGAAGTTATGGATTTTTGAAGAAACATTGTTGAAGATGCTGATGAAGTGTGTGAATGTGCAGGAGTGAAAGATAATGTTATATTTTAAAAAAATCGCCCCGCCCCCCACCCTTCCAAACTTAATCTAATTAGCTCACTTAAAAAAAAAAAAATTATGTGACTCACTTTTATAAATAAGTGAAAGTCACTTTTACAGTGGTACTTTATAAGCTACCTACTAAATTGTAACTTAAATAAAAGATAAAGAGATTTTGGAATTATAAGTGACTTAAATTTTATAATGGGTGAGAACACTTTTACATAAAGTAACTTTAAAACATAAATTACATATGTTTTTTTTAAAGTAACTAAACAAAAAGAAAGACTTGAACTCAAGACCTTTATTCTCATAAAGTAACTTTGGATCAAGTGAGCTAGTTAAAAAGGTTAGTAATTTTTCGAAAAGAGAAATGAGTTTTTTTTTGTAGTCATTGAATTTTTAGGGTGCATACTTACTTGAAAAAACTATTTTTTTCCTACAAAACAAAAAAACAAAAAACCCAACACGGACATACAAAAAAAAAAAAAACAAATCTTACAGCTTGAAGTTAACTTTAGCCGGAAACTAAATATTTTTCTCAATGTTTCTGATTTTTTGAGATCACACTAAGGCGCGGTGGAAAAGAGCACACAGATGAGAAAAATCATTCATTTCTATTTCTGATTTGCCCAAATCACACAGATTCATGGGGCAAAGCGTATACACTAAAATGAAAGGTATAGATCCAGTAATTAAAAAATAGAGAGCTTAATAAATTGAAATACATAGAGAGATGAATAGCTAGAACAACAAATAAAGACTGTATCCCTCTAGAGCTTTAAAATGATGTAGTTAGGGCTACCGGAAATTTTTTTGTGTGTGCACTGGAACAAATGCTCCTAACACAATAGAGCAGTACTCTCAGCCCAAAAGCAGTTAAAAACAGTAGATCTAAGAAACGACAATCGAATGCAGTTGTACCAACTTCAGATTTGGATCACCATCGGATGTGGCCCTTAAATATCTCTGAAACCATGTAGGAATTTATATGGTAAGTTCCTCAGACAGAACACCAAAGAACACCACTCATAAACAGATCATAGATCAATACACTAGTATTCTTGACATGATTAAAACCCTTAAAGAGGAAAACAGTCCATAGCCTGAGCCAACGCGGCCACTTCAGACAATTTATTAATAAAAGAATGAAAATTTACATAAACTTCTCTCATGAAGAGTTACCCTACAAATGACATTCCATGCTCTTTCAATAGATATCATGGACCAATCCGGTGTTACGCCACGGATCAAGTGTCAGAAATACTAAGAAGAGAATCAATTGTCGGATCACTTCATGTCTAGAACATATCGTGAACGTCGGATTGTAAGTTACAAAAGTACATAGTAAAGAAACACACTTTAACTAACTCTACACTAGACCAAGTTACACTTAACTATTTTCTATATGTTGAAATATCTTAACAGCGAAAACAAGTTATTATGTAAATTTGACCGTTCAGTGTACGTTACAATGAGTTTTATAAGTTACGTAAAAAAAAGGTTAAAAAAGATAGAAAAACTAAGCAGACATTATAGAATAAGTCTTGTAGCTTAGAAGCTAATCTTGGAAAAACATGTGAACATATGGCATGTGTAGCTCAATATATTGAGCATATGTTTTTTTAATGAATATGATAAGAAGAAAACTACAATTTTGGAATTAGTCTCAATAATGTGACCGTTCTTTCTGAAGGGATTTGTTCTACAAATCGCTCTCCTATTTTATAACACATAAATATATATTTTCGCTACCTAGAACCATATGTGTAGCCTTACCGGTGTATTTGACATTGGGACAACATAGGAAAGCAAAACCGTGAAGACAATTGTTAGAACTTCCTGCCCCAAAAAACAACAACTCATTGTAATTGTAATGGATCAACGAGAAAAAAAATTAGTCAAACTTATAATTAAATTTTCTAATTAGCGTGGTAGTTATATATATATATATATATATATATATATTAATTGGGATAAAGTGGAACCGTAAACTTAAACAATTTTCATATAATATCAACTTATCAACTGATAGAAAATTATGTTGTCTAACATTTCTCGTGAATTTTACTATTACAAATATTATAGTGTCATCTTTTAAATTTAAACTTTTACTATTACAAATCTTAGAGTGTCAACTTTTAAATTCAATATTGTTTGTGTGCAAATGATTTGTAAAAATATAGAATGGTGTTGTTATTATTAACCAGATTACTAATAATATGATAGTAAGTGTTAATGTGTTTAATTTTGTAATGAAGTATATGATTCTTCAATAGTGTCATTTAAAAATGAAAACGATATCATTATTGGTAACAATCTCATTAATGAAATGTAGTAAGGTGAGCGTTAATGCATTTACTTTGGTTATGAAACACATAATTTTTGAAAAGTGCAATCACTGAACTGTGATCCTAAATGATGAGAGTCATTCTCTTCTTGTACAACTTTGCTTAAGAGTATTCTCAATGATATAGCATGAAAAGTTTCTCAATGATTACTCTATTCAATTGAAGATATGGTGACAATGGTTTGGTTGTTCCTTGGATGCCAAATTACGTCTATACCTAAATGGAATGCATAATAAAAAATATTATTTCCATCATTGCAAAATCACTACCTATTTAGCCAACAAGAATATTGTCTTTGGAGATGGAATACCAAATTTTATAATGTATTTTACCTACAATACACTTAAGATTCTTTTACCAAAAATCTAATTTAGGTCTTTGGAATACTCCATAAATATGTAAATTAACATTATCCCATAAATGATATTTGGACATAGGGTATTGTAATTATGGTATTGGTATATATTATTGTGATAAAGCCTATTCATGAATTAAGAAAGTGGAAATGAATTTGCATAGTTAAGAATATTGTTATGTAATTTTTTAAATATATATGATTTTTTTTAATTTTAACAATATAAAATGCATCTAAACAAATATTTTAACACTTATTATCTATTGATAACTATTTATATTTAAAAATAACTAATTAATATAAATTAATTAAATTTACATTATTTTATCCAAAAGAGCACTTGATAATCATACAACTTTCCAATTGATCCTATCATATGTATATTTTCTTTTGTATCTACTGTGGATCATATTTCTTGGGTCTGTTTTTGGCATTCTTATACAATATCCTGCAGTGAATTTGGAAGTCCTGACGGGGTTGTCCAGAGAGCTGGCCTCGGTTTCCTCTGTTAGGCAATTACTTAAATTTTTATTCGCTGATCCAGGATACTGCCCTTGATAATCATACAACTTTCTAATTTAGCCTATCATCTGTATATTTTCTTTTATAACTACTGTGGATCATATTTATCATGTATGTTTCTAGTGTTCTTATACAATATCCTCCAGTGAATTTGGGAGTCGTCACAGGGCTTTCCAGAGACCCTCGGTTTCCTCTGTTAGACAATTATATGAGTGCAAATTTTCCTATTATGCTAACACGTGAAACCGCTAGCATCACAAGTTAACAATTGTCACAACACAACAAAGCCAGGAAATTAAGTTATATCTTATGGCTGCTAGACCACAGATATTCTTGGAGGTTAGTGATAGAACTGGAAAGACTCTCTAAAGAGAGCTTGATCATTGTATTAACAAGCATAGAAATTTATACATTCAGATAGCCATAGATTCTATAGCAATTTGCCGATTATCATTTATGTTTTAACAACTCTGGTCGACTATTGCCGCCTACTACCGACTAGTCATCATGACTACAGTTTGAAAATGGAGACAGTAGTTACAGATATGGAGAAGTTGAGCGGGGTTAATTTTGCCCTATGGAAATCACAGATGGAGGATATACTGATTTTAAAGGATTAGTATTTGTCGATTGAGGGCAGAACAATGAAACCCTCATCGATGACAAACAAAGAGTGGAATAAGCTAGATATAAAGGCGATTGCAACAATCTATCAATATCTAGCAAGGAATGTGTATTTCAATCTGTCTTGAGAAAACATGATAGAAGGATTAGGGAAGAAGCTTCATGATCTTTATGAGAAGAACACAACATCAAACAAAGCGTTATTGATGAAGAAGCTTTATAATCTCAAGATGAAGGAGGGTGCTTCAGTTGCTGAGAACTTGAATGCATTTAATATTATTACTAATAACCTTGCCTCTATTTAAATCATTTTAGATGATGAAATTAGAGCCAATTTGTTAATGTTTTACATGCCATACAGTTGGGAAAATTTAATTGTAGCTATGAGAACTTTAGCAACTGTAGGGACCCTAAAGTTTGATGATGTCAACATTAGTTTAATGAATGAGGAGCTGCGACGCAAGTCAATTATGGAAAAACAGGGAGGAGAGGCTCTAGCTCTAGCTGATCGTGTTAGGAGAATTGATCGAGGCCGGTAAAGGTGATCAAGATCAAGAGGCCGATCAAAATAAAGGAGTGGTAGGATCATCTGCTTTCATTGTGGCAAATCTGGGCACACGAAGAAAGAATGTTGATTCTAGAAGAAAGGAAAAAAGAATCAAAGACCATCCAGTACAAATCACAAGTCATCTAGCACAAATGATGGTGAGAATACTGTTGTAGCCATAGATGGTGACGTGTTGTTTATTGTTTCATTAGAGGATGCATGTGTATATACATCTAGCAGTAACTTTGATTGGATCCTTGACTCTGGGGCATCTCACCATGTAACCCCATGCAAAGATAGTTTCGTTGCATATAATCCTAGTGATTATGGTAGAGTGCATTTGGGGAATAATCATTTTTGCAGTATTGTTGGAGTGGGAGATATCCAGATCAGGATGAAGGTTGTACAAGATATATTGTTGAAACAGGTCAGTCATGTACTAGAAATGTGCATGAGTTTGATCTCTATGGGACGATTCCATAAGATTTGGAAAAGGAGACTGGAAAATTAGCAAAGGAGCATTGGCCGTGGCCAAAGGACCCAAGACAGGAACATTATACACATTGAAGGCACTAATAGGAAAATTCGTTTTTTCTATTGTCACAAAAGAAGGAAATTCAACAGATTTGTGGCATAAGCGCTTGGGTCACATGAGCGAGAGGGGCTTAAAAATCCTTGTTGGTAAAAATTTATTACCATGTTTGAAACCCTACAATCTTGATCTTTGTGAGCATTGTATATATGGTAGACAAAGAAGGGTTTCATTCCTTAGAGGTGGCCATGACAGAAAGAAAAATATGTTAGAATTGGTACACTCAGATTTGTTTGGGTCTGTCAACATCAAATCATTAGGAGGAGCATCATATTTTGTAACATTTATAGATGATGCATTGAGGAATGTTTGGGCATATCCTATGAAAAGTAAAAGTGAAGTGTTTGGAATATTTTAAAAATTCCATGTTGTTATTGAAAGAGAGACTAACAAATTTCTCAAGTGTTTGAGAACAGATAATGGTGGATAATGTTTCTCAAATGCATTTAAGGAATATTGTAATAGGTTTGGCATAAAGCATGAGAAGACTATGCCTGGTACTTCTCAACAGAATGGTGTCACAGAAAGGATGAATCGCACCATTATGGAAAAGGTGAGAAGTATGTTGTCTAGTTCTGGTTTGGAGAATAATTTTTGGGCTAAAGCAGTTAGGACCACTTCCTACCTCATAAATAGATCTCCAACTACAACGTTGGATGGTGGTATCCCTGAAGAAGTTTGGACTGGTAAGAAGTTGAATTATTCTCACTTAAAAATCTTTGGATGTGAAGCATTTGTACATATTCCCAAAGAAAATAGAACTAAGCTATATGATAAATCTATGAAATGCATTTTTTCGGGATATGTGGATGAAGAATTTGGTTATCTTTTATGGGATCCAATCAAACATAAAATTATTAGATGCAGGGATGTTATATTTAATGAGTCAGAAATGTTTAAGAGGACTGAAGGTGAGCTGGAGATCAAGAATTTTATTGACAGGTTTAAAGAGTAGCAGGAAAACATCCCACCTATGTAAGAAAATGAACAGCAAATTCAGGAGCATGAAGAACAACAAGTGGAAAATGATGAACAACAAGAGGCAATCTTGCAGGAACCTTTATAGGAGATTCAACCTGATAATGCACCGCCACAATTGGTTCGGAGATCTTCTAGGCCTCATAAGCCTTCACAAAGGTATTCTCCTTCAAACTATATTTTATTGACTAATGAAGGTGATCCTAATTGTTTTCAAGAAGCTTGTAAAGTTGAGCAGAGTAAAGAATGGAAGAAAGCAATGCAAGAAGAAATGAACTTTTTGCAGGGAAATAAAACTTGGGAGTTGGGAAACCTCCCAAAAGGAAGAAAGTCTCTACAAAACAAATGGGTTTATAGGATTAAGCTCGATGGTGTGCAGAGTTATGGGCTTTGTGGTGTGAAGAGCCAGAGAAAGACTCGATAATGGTGAAAGGAAAGTGATGTCTACCTTGTTGTTGACACTGTTGGAGAGCGTTGTTTCCAGTGGAGTGTCGCTGAAGAGCGTTGTGATGCCCATGGCACTTGCGGGGAGCAGAAAGTGATCCAGTGAAATGTTGGCAAATAAGACTATCTGCAACCGAGTGTCTGTTGATGAAGATTGTGACGCTTGTGTGGTGTAGATCTAGTAGAGTGTTGACGGATAGGATCATCTGCAACTGAGTATCCATTGATGAATATTGTGTCAACCATGAGGCTTGTGTGGCGTAGATCGAGCAGATGAGAATGTCTGCAACTGAGTGTCTGCTGAAGAAGGTTTTGTTGACCATGTTGCTTATGTGGTGTAGATCCAGTGGAGTGTTTGCAGATAGGAATGTATGCAACCAAGTGTCCGCTGATGTCGACTGTGATGCCTGTGTGGCGCAGATATATCCAGTGGAGTGTTGGAAGATAACAGAGTCTACAACCAAGTGTTCATTGATGAAGACAGTGACGCCTCTATGGCGTAGATCACCGAAAATATCTAGTGGAGTGTCAGCAGATAGGAATGTCTGCAACAATGTATCCACTAAAGAGAGTTGTGTTGTGTGAATCAACTGCAAAAATGATAGCCCCCTTATGAAGTATTTTTTTATGCACTGTTGTAAGGCCTAGCTAAGACTTAGACCAGCAAGCACTTTAAAATTTAGGTCATCATGATTAAGGGGAGTTTTCTTAGAATAATCATGCCGCCCAACTCCTGTAGTCATGATGGCTAGTCGGCAGGCGATGGTAGTCGACTAGAGTTGTTGAAACATAAATGACAGTTGGCAAATTGTTGTAGAATCTATGGTTGTCTGAATGTATAAATTTCTATGTTTGTTAATACAATGATCAAGCTCTCTTTAGAGAGTCTTTCTAGTTCTATGAGTTAGTATAATGTGTTTTGTAAATATCTTCTATTTTCAATTTTAGTTTTAAATTGCAATGGTGTAGCATTTTTTTCTTTTGCAGATTTTTTGAGGTTAAATTAGTAGTGCCAAATCTCATGAAATTTGATCAATGACCAGAAATATTTAGCAACAAAAACTCTACCGACTAAATTATCATGTAGCTTTTTAATTAGCATATTGTTAATGAATCACTATATTGATGACACGGTTAGACCTCCTCTGCTCTTCATATGCTGTTACATATACCTATTTGGGATGGTGTTCTCATAAGCGGAGTCAAGCTCATTCTTCTTGGGATGGAAATATTTGGGGTGCTATTTCCTTTCCATTATCCTACATTCATGTCTTTTCATACCAGATTCCTTTTTATTTTCTTATCAAAGCGTTGTTCCTTGAAAATCTTTGAACATGTGTTATTATAAAATCCAGATGAGAAAATTGGAGGTGTTCATTCTTCTTTTTCTTTTAACAATGTTGGGATCTTTCCTTGCCGAGATGGTATATGCAAAGCCTAGATCCAGAGAGCTCTTTAAAGGAATGTTCGTTCCTCTGTTACGTGGGCAAGGAGCCACTGGTCTTGCCATCTCACTAATTGGAACCTTGATTACTCCCTAAAGTTCTATCGTTTTTCCTTTTATTAATTGCATCAAAATATTTGCTTATACAAGTTGTCCAATATTGTTTAGTTGTTGCACTCTATCCCATGCCTTTCTGACTCATTAAAGCATTTCTGACAAACAATATAACTCATAATATTATCGGCCATGTCCAGGCACAATCTATATCTTCATTCTGCCTTGGTGTTCACGTGCAAAGTAAAACCTACTGCTTCTGCAATCAATGTACGTTTCAACCATTTATACAGCTCTGAAACCATACATATGTCGATGTTCCACTAATCAAAACAAACATATATGAAATGATTTGGAATGGTATCTATGTTACAGTCGCCGTGCAGATATTTCCTCATAGAAACTGGAATCGCTCTATTATTTTCATTCGTGATCAATGTAGATGTTACTTTATTCCGTTCTTCCGCAAGCATATCTCCGGATGATATAACTAATTGCGCGAACTTGGAGCTCAATAAATCATCTTTTCTGCTGAAAGTAAGTCAAGATCCTTATAAATTGTAGAGATATTTTCTTCTGATTTAGTTGGTTTGGATTTTGATTATCTTCTATAGCTATTCTCTGCTGAGCATAAGTTTTTCTCTGCATGATTGAACTTTCGATTACAAATTTTAAAATATTCAGCAGTTATTTGCTCACTGCTGTAATTCAGAAATAATTGGAATAATGATGCCCCGTTTGTAGCTCTCTATTTTGAATTTAGCTCTAATATCACGATAAATAGTAACAAAACCAATTAAAAGCATATATAACATCTCTCATCATTAAATATATTTTAAAATTAATTATTTAAAATTAATAAATAAAATTTCCTTGAGTTAAACTAACTTGACCGGAAAAATTATATTTTAGCTGTAGCTACAGGTCTTAAAAACGCTGCAGAAATTTAGAGAGAACTCTGCGTTTTTAGATTTGGTATCTTTATTCTGATTGTAGATTTAAATTTGGAATATTTCTGTAATTCTATGGACAGTAGCAACCGTGAAGTCAATAACCCTCCAAAGTTCACTTTTGATTAAGGATGTATAAGCCGTGATTGAATTCAGACAATGATTAAAAACTATAATCTTGAATCATATATATTACCATTCCACTATTAGGATGAGGAGATGAACTCCTTGTAATTTGTTTTAATTTTATTTTATGTTAAATTTATATATGTTAAAATTTTTATATTATTAGCATAAACATATTTGCTAATGTGTTAAAGATATTATTTTTTATATATATTAATTTAATTATAAAAATAATACTAATTTTTATATATTAATCATATTAAATAAATTTAGTTATATCAATATTAATGTTATAAAACTTAAAAACGTCAATATATTTAAGATTTATATTAAAAAAATATATTAATCTTATATATTAATTAAAAATAATATTAATACTAATATTTATACCATTAATATTAACAATATTAATTTTAATATTGTGAACAAACTTTAATATTAATGATAAAATTGAATTTAACATTAATATACTAAAATTAATAATATTAATCTTAATATTATTTAATATTAAAAACCTAACTTTGTTAATATTAATATTAATATTAATATCTAATATTGGTAGTAGTTATTTTTCTACTTCCATTGTAGATTCAAATACAAATAGATAGTAATTATTTTCCTCCTTTCACTATACATTCAAATCCACATGGACACAAATCCACATGGACACACTGTATTTCGGGCAATTACTTAACCAACCTTTTGTAACGTATCTCTTACACACCAATTTGTTTTTGCTTTATTGGTATATTTAATAATTGAGACACTATATTTCAATACTGCACATTATCACCTTATATTTGAATAGGGCACATTATCATCCAATCCTCAAGGCTAAATCGTTACATTGATCTATAGATAATGTTTTATGGGTTTATTATTTTATAGATGGTTAATTAATATTGAAATTAACTTCCTTGTATCGTCGTCATCTCACTTTATAATAGAGAGAATGTGGTTAGAATAAATCTTGCAATACTTCCCTTCAATTTTAATCTATGAATTAGACTTTCAATTTTAATATATATATATATAAATTTTTAAGACTTTGTAATTTAGCTATTCAAAGGGATATAACATAGCTCGTTCAAGAGTCGTATAACATAATTCATCCAAAATCATATATGCTATGTATGAAACACTAAGCATGCGTGTGTATATATTATATAATATATATATATTATATATATATATATGAGTTAGGAACCCCACTATTAATTAGTTTCACCATGGATATGGATTTCTCATTGCAATGGTCCTAGGCTTGTCACAGTGTACAAGAATTCAACATGGGCATGGTTTCACTATACCATTCTTGGGGCATGGCTTCATTATTCTTTTGGAAAGCTTCCTTCTTATCGATGAGTTACTACATGTATTTTTTATTTTCCCTTCATGGTTAAAGTTTTTTTCACTGTATTTTGGTGTACGCTAAAGGCATTGTCGTGGGCCTTTAGGCTTCAAAGCCTTTTCAGTATCTTTCTTTGTAATTATGTTTAATCCTGGTGGGTTTTTGATATTTTTTTCCTTAGACAAATTTTTTATTCGTTCTTCAGGGTTGACAATCTAAATCTAGGGTTCTAGGAATTAATTTATAGTCTTGTCATTATGAAATTTTATTATGTTAATTTGACTATGGCGTTGAAGTTGTAACTAGGTTATGTCTTCATTTTTTATTAACGTATTTATTATATAACTATCAAGCATGTTCTTTATGTTAGAGCAAAAAAAACATATTTTTGATTTAAAATAAAATGTATTTAAGTCATGTCTTATTTGGACATTTAAAAGAAAGAGAATTTGAACTTCATCTTGAGTCATAAGTAAACAAGATGACCAAGTCGGCCCTTGGACAAGTCGTTTTAGCCCTCCAAATTTCACTTATTTGACCCTCTTGGAAAGCTATATATAAAAGAAAAGTTTGACCTCTTTGGAGCATACTCAACCATCATCACAAGAAGCACATCTCGATCAAGTGAAGGAGAAGAAGAAGTTGAGTCAAAAGAGAGAGAAGTAAAGACAAAGCCTAGAAGAATATTCCCTCTTCCTGAATCTTTGACTAGTACAATTTCACATGTGTGGAAGGATGAAATTTCTTGTGAAGGAGGTCGAAAATTATGAGGTAGTTGTAGGCCAAAATTCGATCCTAGTTGTAGGTCTGAAAATTCTTGAAGTTTTACCATATTTGTATAAGTTTGACCAATGTTGACCTTGACTTTTGGAGGTGAATTGGAGGAGGGTTTGACTTGGTATCTGGGTGGTGGTCTAGGCCTTGGCTTGGATATCTCTCATTTTTCTCTGATTGTATAAAGAAATGATAGTTGGGATTTCCTTTGTGGGTTTTTCCCTAGATACTAGCCTAATGTTTGGTGTCTCTTATCTCATTGTGATCTCTATATTTCTTGAATAATTTAACAAACATATAATTTCTTGATCAAGGGGACATAAAGTAGTAATAAGGTATCTAATGTTCATAAATAATTATAAAGAATAGGAATTAAGTGGCTAAACTACATTGCACTTGGTTCCTCAACATGGAATTAGAGCTAAGGTAAAGGAAGAAAGCTTGAAGATCACACTAGTGAAGACTTCATTGTCGCACCTCTCTCTGACCTGACGACATCCTAGAAGATATTCTTGTAGCAGCTCTCATTATCAAGTAAGTAATATTATTTTTGTCTAATAGTCTTGGTCAAATGGAATCTCTCTATAAGGACGAAAACAAGCTTGAAGGTGCATCCAATTTCAATGCTTGGAAGAAGAGAATTGATACAGTCCTCATAGAAAATGAGGTCATGCAATTTGTTGAAGGAAAAGCTCCAACACAATATAAGAAAAAAATCACAAGAAATGACCTAGTATAATAAGCGAGAAGTCAAAGCTCAAAGGATTCTCTTTAAATCCAGTAAAGACCACATCATTAGTATTGTTTCATATTTATTTACACTCAAGCAATTCTATGATACTTTGGTAGGCTTGTACTCCATCAACATAAGAGGTCACAAGATATCTGTAAGGAATCAACTCTATAAAACAAGGATGACAAAGGAGGATACAATAGCTTCATATTTCATGAAGATCTCAAAAACTAGATACCATGTTCAAGGATTTGGTGAAACTTATTTGACTATGAGATGATCATTATTATAATAAATGCTTTACTTCACACAAGGGGTGGTTTCTCAAGAGGCATTTATGCTAGAAAGGAAACTCCCTCTTTTCAAGAATTATGGTCTTCTTGCACTTAGAGGAATCAATATTGAAGGCCAAAATAAACACTCAACCTAATGATGAAGACTATCAAACCTTTATAGCCAGATCAAAGAAGAAATTTGGATTTAAAAACATTAATTTTTGTAACAGATATCAAGGAAATAAAGATATGCCCAAAGTTTGATACTATGGATGTCATGAATATGGATAGTACAAGAAATATTTTCCTTAGAACCCTAAGAATGATTACAAGAGGGAAATACATGAAGCATCAATAGTTGAAGATGAAGAATCTCCGAGGATATTGAAGGATGAAAATCACAAGGTTTTATACTATTGAAGGTAATGAAGAATATGGCTGGTGCACATAGCAATACTCATACATCCACTTTTCCACCATGTTTGAAGTAAAATTTTTTCTTCTCATTTTTATGTTTAAGAAGATGATAGTTTGAATAAAACTTATTAACGATGAGATGAGTGATTTCTAAAAGTTTGTATGTTTGGGATTTGCAAATAGAATTTCGTTTAGATTGTTTCAAGTAGATTAAAAATTAAGAGGGATATATTGGTCATTTAAAGAAAGAGTTGATCATTTGAATAGTAGCCTCATTCACTATAAAAAGCTCTAGTAGAAATATCTATTGATTGAAGAAGAAATTGCATGATAGAAACTCTTGTATCTCCAAGAAAAGGAAGACAATATGGTCATGAAGATTCAAACACTAAAAGAGAAAAGGACATTCGTGAGGGTTGAAAAATGTCACCATAAGCTCATTAGTGATGGTCAAAAGAGCCTTCATCACTAAAAACTGAACATCACCAAAGGTGGCATCCCGAAAAGTATAGGTGTTGTAGTGACATGCAAGGTTCGTCACTAATAATGATTTATAATGACAGATAGTGACCGTCACCATTTCATATGAGCAATGGTGACAAATCTTAGCCTCTGTCACCAAAAAATTGAACACCACTAAAGGTGGTGTCGCCAAAGTACAAGTGTTGTGGTGACATTCAAAGTCCTTCATCAATAATGATTATAATTACAGATAGTGACCATCACCATTTCATTTGAACAATAGTGATTTAGGGCAACGAACATTTCATGGTAATTGCTATTGATGGATATATATGGTGACGGTCGTTGACCATCGCCATTTCATATTTTGGTGAGGGTCGAAAAATGTTACCATAAGTTCATTGGTGAGGGTCGAAAAATGTCACCATGAGCTTATTGGTGTTGGTCAAAAGAGCCTCCATCATTAAAAAGTAATTGTCACCATTCCATATGAATATCAGGGCACTATGGAATTGAACCACCAACCTCCTACTTGTAAAGTAGGTGCTCTTCCATTGAGCTAGCACCAGTTAAACAAATATACTTTAAAAAATTAAACATGTATACTTTATAATTTGTAAATTATACAACCTTCAATAAATTATAGAACTTTGTAAATTCTTTGCAAATATTTTACTAAACAAGCAAAATAGCATTGAAGTTGCAAGTCCCTACCAAATGGTTATGGAAGTTATGGAAAGTGGGTGGGGGGAAAATAGTTATGTATGAGATACTCAATATGTTCAATTGAATACTCAATTAAAATTGAAACTTTGAAGAAATTTATATAGCCTATAGATGACCTATAATTATCAAATCTAAAATATGCAATTACACCAAAGATTGATTTCTAACCTTGTGAATCATGTAAATTTATTGCAACAACATAAAAAATTGCCTCTAAAAAACTGATTTGCATCCCATGAAGTAGAAAACTATGAGTATATATGATAAAATTATCACTAATGACCTACATCCTTAAATCCCACGAGTTATAGGGTCTAGAAAACTAATTGGGAGTGATTCTCATTATTAATTAACTCAAGATGTGAAAATACAATAATTAATAACAATGATCCTCAAATGTAACCACTAAACATGTGTTAAAATTGTAAGCACAAAGTTTGGCTAATATCCGTTACACCAACAAAATATCCAAGGGGCATTCAAACACTTCCAAATCCACACCAAGCACAAGTATCCAAAGATGCAATTGCGTGGATAAAGCACTCTCTACCTCTTAATGATAACTATTTCCTCCCACAAGCACTTCAACTAGCAAAGGGGTGTGAAGACAATTACCTCAAAGAAAAAATAACTACACAATACAAAAATATACTTCATCCCCCCTCTATATTTATAAAATAGATCAAGGGGAATAACAAAAAGATCCATAGAGAATAGCATCATAGTCGAAAAAATAAATATGATAAGGAAAAAAATAACCAAAAAATAAAATCCCAACCTTTTTTCTATTGTCCTCTGGAATAAATCCTCTATGTATGGCATTGCGTTTTCTACTACACTCTATGCTTACTCTCCAACATTAAAACAAGAGCGGTTGCAGAGGAAGTGAGTCATTTCCAACTTGATTTTGTAGACCATCATACTACATTGCTGGTGTTCTTATACTTCATATTCAAAACTCCTAATCATGTAAAAGAAGAGTCTTTCAGGAGAAGGCACCCGAAGAAACAATGTATTGTCATCAACATAAATGCAGTCTGGCCCTGTATTCCATAGTTTTTTAAGCTGTTGATTCTTTTGAAAAAAAATCAACAATAAATTATGTAAATCAAAATACAATGAACCAGAATTAAAGGAGAATGGGTTGAATTGATATTTGAAGTGAAATATTTCATCCTGAGCTCTAGGATCACATCTCCATATTGTAATACTATTGTTTGTCATTCCTGGCTGATAATAGCTGAGGCATTAATAACATTCTTGACTTGTGTTATAATGCCCCACATTTGAGACAATTTATAGAAACACTTCTCAACCAATTTTCTAAATATTATAATAAAACATAATCAACAATATTAATGAAATTAAAATAATATTCATGAACACCCCAACTACTTTCACTTCATAATTATAGATTATTTGGAAGTTCAATGTAAACGAAACATAGTCTATAAACCATGGAATATAGGGAAGATGTTTATCAAAACAATGCATAGGAAAAACAAATGAAGTAGCCTACCTTGTATAGGAAATTAAAAAAATAGATAGACATGCATGGCTTAAATAATGCAATAAAATAAAAAAGAAAACTTGAATCAAAGTAACGCCTCCTCAAATTATACAATGTTTAGCATACTCGGTAGGCCTGCAATTAAGCTTGTTCTCTAAAAATTGCTTGCATAATATAGAGGAATATTGTCTATAGCAGCTTCACTTGGCTCGCTCTTAGCTGTCTTCAGTTCCTATATGAGAGAAGCATCATCGAGGAGGAAAGAAGCCAAGCTGGAAAAGAATTGACGAGAAGAACATGTGGCCAATCTGGAAAATTGGGTAGCCACATGCAGCTTGGGGCCCATGAATTATGGTGAAACTCATTTGGTTTGATCCATCATTGTAGGTAAATGCCAATTTATTTCATCAATTGATTGAGCCTCATTTACCTAACATACAGTAGGTCAAAAATTAGCTATGTTGTTTGTTATTTTTTATGACTCACACAGGAACCAAACCTGAGTCACTAGAACCCAGCAAAACTAATTGAAATATATTCATGGTCCTACGTAATATAACTTAGAATACAAAAAAATGATTATTTCTTCTTGACAGGATGCATGAAATCAAATCTTGGAGGTTCCATTGATGACAGGAAATATACCTCTAGATTTGTTTTCTTTTTAGGATCTAGTCCTATGTCATGGGGGAACAAGAAGTGGAAATTTGTTTCTCAATCTTCCACTAAAGCAAAATATTGTACAATAACAACATCTAACTGCAAAGGAGCTACGTCGTATACTTTCAAGATTGGGTGTACCACAAAGACACTAGATGATATTGTAGTGCATCAATTAAGGTGTTTTATAACTTGTTTTCAATCCAATTTTTTTTAGCATACAATACATCGAGGTTCAATAGAAATTCGAATGAAAACATGTTCAACAACACAACATGTAGCTCTAGTTTTCTTTTCTCAATGTCAGCGTGCAAATATCTTCACCAAGTCACTTGCATGTGATAATCCTGAGGCATTCTAAGTCTCTCTAATGTACTTCTAAGAGTCAAAAGTAATTGAAGGGGATGTTAGAATAATTACATCATAATATACGTAAATAAACCAATGTAAATGAGGTGTTGGGAAATATCAAAATTGTAAGTAGAATACATTTATTTCATTATGTTATATGTCTCAGAACATGTTTGAGATCTTAATATATTTGGACTAAGTTAGCTATTTTGTATAAAATATGCATATGCTCCAATAAATAAATCAAGACTGCCATGTGTATCTTTGTGCTGATTTTTTTTGTATTCTACACCAATATGGAATAGGTATTGTCAGCCAACTGCAAAGTAATGTACATGTCAAAGACAAAATCAAAAAGAGGAAACCATTTCTATGACTTTTGGGGCACAATTGCTACACTACATATCTTTGAATGCCCCTTCCGTAAATATATTACTATCTTTAAATCTCTAGGATATTATAAGACCATAAGAAAACCTCCCTATTTAATGTAGAGCTTCTCTTCCATAGGTATTCAGAGAATATGCGCTTATGGATGTGCATTTTGCTATTTTTCTAGCTACTTTCAGTCACATGCACCCCTAATTAGAATGATTAATCTCTACACTATGTTGACATTCAAATATTTACACAACTGTACAAATAATCTAGTAATACTATGAGACAATAGATCGAAACTCCTAGCACACACCTTTATGAAGCATGCCAAGAAGGAAAATTCAACATTTCATTGCTAATTTATTAACTACTAGATCAAAGGGATTAACCTTAGATGGTAGTAAAAACATTCCATATACCTATGTCTTTTATGAGATTTTTCAAGGCTACTTCCTTAGTTAAAGAAATAAATCCTTGTGATCTCAAAGTCAATGTTGCAATGCAAATATTGTTTTAGGGTATCTATCATTGAGGGTCCAAAAATAAACTAATCAGAAATTTTGAGGAAAATATTGGAAGTTTTTGACTTGTAGATATAAGCTATAAAATCATTGATGAACCTATTTTCCTTGGAAACTAAATAATAGTTGAAAATTAATGGGGGAATTCCAACACAACACTCACAAATTGATTAGGATAGAATGGTCATTCTTCCAAACTTCTGAGAAAAATTATGCCATATATAAGCCATGCTACATCTAATTATTCACTAGAAAAACAAAACTTCAAAGGTAAATTAGATTTCCTATTTTACTAACTATTGTGAACCTTAATGAACATGACTTCTCTAGCACTTGTGGTGTTTTTAGTATCTAGTTTTCCCTTATCAACTCTTGAGAATTTTACTTCCATATACAACTTTGATACAAGGTAATGTTTCATTTACAACTTTGATATAAGGTAATATGGTTGAGATTTTTAGTATTTTCACTAGTCTTTACATTCATGGTGTTTTTGAATTGTGAGGTGCAAACATCCCTTTCAAATATATTATCTAATCTCAACACATTTAAGCTTTGATCTATGGAAAGGTCAAAGTTTTCCTTGAGAAAAAAGAATATGGAACCCTGTGAATGAAGTGAATCACAAGAAGGAAGATAATTATGTGGTTGATATGTTGCGAAATTAGGTTCGATATCAATTCAAACACAAACATGCGCAACAATACAACATGCATCTCTAGTTTCCTCCACTCAATATCAACGCGCGGTATCTTCACGAAGTCACTTGCATGTGAAAATATTGAGGAATTCCAAGATTCTCTCTCTTGTACTTCTAAGAGTCTAAATTAATTAAGGGGGATGCTAGAAAACAATGTAAATGAGGTGTTGTGAAGTACCAAACAT
This sequence comes from Pinus taeda, assembly GCA_000404065.3. Classification (NCBI taxonomy): domain Eukaryota; kingdom Viridiplantae; phylum Streptophyta; class Pinopsida; order Pinales; family Pinaceae; genus Pinus; species Pinus taeda. Next base: position 80,935 of record APFE031689520.1, read on the forward strand.
ACAAGTAGAATACAGTTACTCCATTCTATAAGAAGTCTTAGAACAGGTTTGAGATCCTAATCTATATGAACTAAGTTAACTATTTTGTGTAAAATATGCATATGCTCTGATGAATAAATCAAGACTTCTAAATGTATATTTGTGCTACAAATATTTGTATCCTACACTAGTATGGAATAGATAGTGTTATCCAACTACAAAGTAATGTACGTGGAAAAGAAAAAATCAACAAGTGGAAGCTGTTTCTATGACTTTTTGGGCACAATTTCTACACTACCTATCTTTGAGTGTCACTTCTGTAAATATATTACTATCTTTAAAGCTCTAGAATAATATAGGACCAGAAGAATACTTCCCTATTTGATGCAGAGATTCTCTTCCATTGGTAGAGAGAGAATATACCCTTATGGATGATGTGCGTGACTATTTTGTTACCTACTTTCAATCACTTTCACCCCTAATTGGAATGATTAATCTCTACACTATGTTGACATTCAAATATTTACAGATCTATATAAATCATCTACGAAGACTATGAGGCAATAGATCCAAACTCCTAGTAGGCACCTTTATGGAGCATGCCAAGAAGTATAATTTTACATTTCAACAATAATTTCTTAACTGTTAGAGCAGAAGTATTGACCGTGGATGGTAGTAAAAATATTCCATCTACCTAGGTCTTTTATGAATTTTTTATACGCTACTACCTAAGTTAAAGCAATAGATCCTTAGGATCTCAAAGTCAATGTTGTGAATATTGTTTTGGGGAACCTATCTCTAATGATCCAAAAACAAAATAATAAAAAATGTTGGGGAAAGTATTGGAATTAATTAAAAATTATTGGCCGACATAAACTTGGCCTAAAAATCTCAAAAAATATTGGAAACATTGGCAACCTAAAAATATTGGAAAATTTTGAAATTATTGAGAGAAATCCAAGATATTTGTAACACTGCTTAGAATCAATATATTATTAGATGCAACCTTTGGAAAGGTTCAATAAATTATATGGTTGTTGGTGAGCTAAGAAGATTCACTATTGCTCCACAATTGTAGATATCTTAATCTAGATTGTACGATGTTAACATATACTTTTTGCAATTCCATCAGATCCAAAATTCTTTTTACTAGTTTTCAGGCTAGAAATGTTAGTTTCCCTTATTATTTTGAGTGGCTAAACAAAAAGTCAGTTTGCAGGTCATTTGGACTATAGGTCTAACCAAATGTTATTTGATGAATATTTTTTGGACGGAAAATATTGAGAAATTATCTATAATTTTGGAAGAGTCTTTTTCCCCACCATCCCCAAACCCCTTGGGTATTCATTTCAACAGGGATATTGGTTTTAGGGCTTTCATTATTTCCCCTATTTCATAGGAAATATCTATTTTATAGGTATGTTTGTATTTTTAACTATTGATTTTTAATTTCTTAATTTACATTACTTTAAAACTAGGTTGCAAACATAACCACATAAGGGATGTTACATTGAATAAGCAGGGCATTTAATTTCTTCATGTTTAGACATATATAAGACTATCTTCCTCCTTGAACCTAACTATATTACCCTAAATCTTTGGGACTAATGGCACTCTAGAGGGTACATGGGATGGCATAAGGGGCATCAACCATTATCACAAGAAAATGAAAAATAAATTTTAGGGTCTAGACAATTAGATATCATCTTTAGCTTGTTGATCCCACAACGCTCTAATGTCCCCTCCTTACTCACAAAATCTAAGATGTCCTTAACTCAAGAGTTTGAACTTTTCACGAGTTTGTAGGTCACTGCTCTTCAATACCAAAAACGTCAGCATAAGGACAGTTGACTTGTAGTTATAAATCATTGTTGAGCCTATTTTCTTCAGAAAATAAATAAGACATGAAAATTAATGGGGGAATACCAACACACCATTGACACACTGATTTTAGTGGAATGGTCATTTTCCAAAATTATGAGAAAAATTATGCCAAATATAAACCACATTATTGTTTGTCTTGTAGGCTACATATGGTTATTCACTAGCAAAACAAAATTTCAAAGGTACATTATATTTCCTCTTTTACTAGCTATTGTGAACCTTAATGACTTGGACTTAGAAAGGGAACTCAAAAGGAGAGGGAGATTTGTCCATGAATGCATTCTACAATCAAAGCACCATGAGAATAAAGGCATAACAGTAAAATGAGTGTTCATGAACCAAGGACTGAGGGTAGAGCATTGTATTATATAATAGCAACAAATTACATGTATCACATTTAGTAATTTAAACATATTGACAACTATGTTACAAAGCGCCATGTATATAATATATATTATTACATATTAATGTATACGATATAATTTATTTTTGTGTATTTATGTGTTTATGTGTCATACATGTCCTCAACAAATGTCATCTATGCATGACACATCATCAACGTGCATTGAAATTCCCATGCAGGAGGGCAGTGATGGTCTTGAACCTATAATTACATTTGATCTGATGCATTCCTTTCCAATAGCTTGATTATCACCCAACACCTAGGTAAGAGCCCAACTAAATTGACACGCGTTTGTCTATTCTCAAAATGGCTCTACCTTCTAGTCCACACCTGGATTTTGAATTGTTCACTTTGAATTTTTATATGCATCCGCATATGTGTCCACCTCCGAGGATCTCACTTATCCTTTCCCCAGACATTGGGGATATTACGGGGTGGTTCTAGCTCTGCTATCTCCTTTAGTTTCTATGGCTCTCCTTTTGCTCTATGTGCCTAAATGTCAAGCAAATAAAGCACCATATCTTCCTGCATACATACCAATTTTACTTTACCCAATGCCTATTGATTCAAAAGGAAGAGGATATTTTGGTCCCAATCTTAGCTGAGCAGGCGCAGTTGTTTCCTTAGCAAGTAAGTCCTGGGTTAGGGATAATAACCAAATCTTATCCAAGGGGCTTATAGCCAAGGTGAAATTTTGGTCTTTTTATCAATCAACTTAGGGTCTGATGATGGATTTCTGCATCCTCACTCAAGTAAGTGTGGCCTTGGTGTTACTGCTATGGCGCATAGATGGATTATTGAATCCTTGTTGTTCATAAAGAATACATACCCCTGCCTTCTTGCCTTCCCTTAGGAAGGCTCCCCAGCCCACATATTTACGAGGAATAGGGATAAAATGGCATTCATTATCCACCTGTTGTTCCCCCATTTCATATATATGGGGCATACACAAAGTAGGGATACATGTAATTTAAGGTCTCTAAAGAATCGACCAATGGATTCTTCCTTCTTATTAACCAACACGATGTTGTTAAGTATTTCTTGACCTTTAAACAAATGAATGGTTATATTAAATTCATAAAGTGAAAGTATATTTCCCTTTAACATTAAGAGAATTTCATTTTGACTTAAAATTTTAGTAGTACCATTAATTGTTTCAAGATATTTGAGTGCTTCCAATCTGTTCAGACCTTATATGGAGAAAGTAGAATTTCATATCCCATTCAAAGTTTAGTAGACTTAACAATTTTTATGATTTCAAGATTTGTAAATCTTGATTATCGGTATTCCCAGTTTCCATTACTACTAAAATACTTGGAGTATCAATAAGGTCCTCTGCATTACATTCTTGTTTCTAAGCTTTCTCAATTTTTACTTCATCTGGATGAAAGAGTGGCTTCCTTTAGCATTGGTATTTAGGCCATCCTACCAATGCAATTCTTTAGAATTAAATGTCAAATTTTCTTTGAATGAAGATGTTCTCGGCATTCTAGTTATGTAAAGGGGCATGAACTTTTCAACTTTGTTCTTGTTTCTTTAGTTCTCTCATTTCCAGTGGTGCAATGTACCATTATTTTCTCCAACTACAACATGACCTAGTGTACAAAATTAGTATCATTGATAAATTGGTGGCTACAAATCTAGCATATAGAGACTGCTTGTGGAATATTAGTGTTGTGGATAGTTTTGATCCCATTTTGAAAAGGCTTTCCCAACATGGAAGATATTACTATGGATGTCGTTTCAAGAAGTAATGCTTGAAGGAAAGCCATTAAACCATTGATGGAAATTATAGGTTTAGGATTTGAGAAAGAACAAAATGGTGCAATTAATGCACTTATCAAGTCAGCATTGGAAATTATTCCGAGGAAACTAATATTGCAGATGTTGAAAATCATTTGATAATAAATATTTTTAAAATGTCACAGTTTGGAATGGAACTGGAAGAGTCTTGGGAGCAGTGCCTATTATTTCAATTATATAAATTTCATTCAACTCTCTCTGCATTTATATATAGGACTATAGTCAATGCATCTCAAGCAAAGTGGGATCTGCGTTGGAATGAAGTGAATAAAGGAACAACACAACCTAATAAACATTTTTCTTTTATATAGTATATGGGACATCATCCATCCATAAGGAGATCAACATAGTTATTTCATTCGCTTAAATGTTTGGAATGAATTAATGTAGAGGCCATTTCAATCACTATGAAGTTATATTTCCAACTAGAAGTTGTAGCATCACCATTGCTACATGTTGAAAACTTTATTGACTACTTTATATTTCAAGCTATAATATAAGCCAATAAAAATTTCAGATCTAATGAAACAAGATGAGTAATTCTCTACTTGTGGTGTTATATTGCATTGAACTACAAAAAATGAGATTTGTTTGTGAAGATGGGAGAAGTTAACCAATGCAGGTTCATCCATCAATCACCTATCATGATAACTATGACAACATCTACTAGCAATACGTTCCTATACTATATGAAGGTCAAGATTGTTGTTCACCATCTTTCATATTGGACTATATACAAATATAATGATGCATATATCTATATAATTTTCATCTTAAGTGGATCCAGAGATCAAGGGATTAGGGAGAAAAATTAAAACAAGTCAACAGTGATTGTGGTAGAGATATTTTGAAGTAATCCTCAAGAAACTTACAACCATAATTTTCACAAAATGCTATATTTCTACAATTTGAATATTCAGATTCACTTAGGAAACCAAATAATAAACATGGAATGGGTGAGGATTCCCTCCCAAATGGGGATGAATTAACCCCTTAGTAAACACATGATACAAAGAGGCCTATGTTGGGCTACACTTCAGGAGTGCTAGCTACTACACATGCCTACTAGTCATGTTAAATTCTTTCCCAAATAAATTAGTTGTGAATGGTCAGTGTTCTAAAAAAAAAAAATATTGGTGCAAGGAAAAAGCAGAAACATATGTTATTAGTTGCTTGATCAAGAGATGGCTACGAAAAGGGAGGGTATGGCATGATTAATATACATTACATAATACAAATCTTAACACGTGGTTGGTTTGAGTTTGCAATGAACCTGGAAATTCGAAAATACCAATTAGAGATAGAATTTCACAAGCTATGAAATAAGGGACTTAATACATGTTCCATAGTATATTATAAAAAATATCTCATTCCCCAGGGAAAAGTATATTAAAGGCTTGTTTTCAATGGTCCAATTTAAAAAAATTCTTCGAACAATACCAGAAAAAATGTCCAAGTGGAAAAATATGCAATGGTTGCTCCTTCTAAAATTCGAAATTTTTATGTTAACCGCATTGTAATGCGTAATGAAAAGTGTTTTGGTAGTATTAATAACTCTATGGTATCTAGGCTAGAAACAAAACATGTTAGAAAGCTACATTAGCTTGAATCTTACAAAACTTGTTGTCGGAAAACAACTTTGTCATCAAATATCAAATTAAAATAGGATGGATCAAGCTAGGCAGCAACAAAGCATCAATGGACCCTTTAATCTACATGACATCATCAATTGTGCAAGAAATTTTAATGTAGAAGGTATCCTTACAAGGCATGAGTTCTCTTAGATATTGAAAGAGGTTTGGTGGATTTTACAAGGTGTTTCATTATCAGTGATGATAGAATTTGAAGCTCTACAATTAGGAATGGTTGTTGGAAAATAACAGGGATAACCATTTGAGC
>APFE031689520.1:94825-114091 GCA_000404065.3 Pinus taeda
ATAAAGAAGAAAATATTGGCAATCATCTAATGAAGTTGAATAATCATGGTAATAATGAAGGTCATTTTTAAGGAACCTGGAAGGTATAATAAAATAGAATGATTGGAGGAGATAAGTTGTGTGCCTGACAACATCTATAATAGTTTTCCCTCTAATGGGAAAGCCACACTGTAAAGTTTTCCATAAGTATATGAATTATGGATAACAAGATGTATGATTAGGCAATTTTATTATGTTGATGTCTTAAAACAGGAAATGATAAACATATTACATTTAGTAGCCATCTTAATGAATTTATTTATCGGGTATTACCCTGGTTGGGGAATAGTAACAACATTCTAAAAGTATATCAATGCTATGTTTTTAAGAAAGGAGGAAAAGAAACCAAAATGACTGGAGGTGAGAAATTAAAGTCAATTTAATAAAATAGAATGAAGTGAAGAAACTTCCATTTTTGAAGCTAGTAGACATGGAATAGTAGGAAATTAAGACTAGGAGAAAAATAAAAATATATCTATGAATATTTGGTAGGAGGAAATGAAGGGATGTTCTATCAAGAAGAAAGTTCTTTTAAGGGTATTGATGAGCGAAGTGAGAAACATGATTGGTAATGGTCATAATGATGATCTACATATTTTAAAAGTGTGAAGGTATGAAGTTGAGAATTTCCATGATGATAAACCAGGAAGATGTTTAAAATAATAGAGAAGTATAGGAAGGAATGTTGCTAGAAATTCTGTAAGGATACCTTGAGAAGGATTGCGTACATAGTGACAAACAAAGTGAAAATCAATTAATATAGGTTGTACTTGACTGATTTGCACTCATTGTTTCATGAATAGGACTTTCCATAACGTTAAAAGAGGTTGTTTCCACATAACAACTCACATTTAAATTTTTCATGGACAATGATGGTAGTAGTATTTCCAACTGTTCCAAAATAAAAAATAATGATACTATTTAATGAGAAAGAGTCTTTTGTCCAACTTGATGAAGGGTGAATTTATGATAAAGCAATCAAGTGGTATTGAGATAGGAACTTGACGAGATAAGAAAATATTTTTGTGGATGAAAGTGATAATTGTTAAATGATGTAGGTATAAGTAAACATGGATCAACAAATCCTCATGCAAGTAAATTAAGCATGACATAAAATTAAATCATGATGACCTAGTGTTTATATGCAATTGCATATAGCGGTATTGGAATTAGTAATCCAAAGGGTAAATGAATGTAAAACCAGGGGATTTTAATTTTGAGATAGAAGATTTAAATAATGATGGTATAACGAGAGATTAAGACTCAAGATGATGAGGCTCATATGAAATTTAACGATGTACTTAGATGATTATACCTATGGTGTAAATGGTCAACTTCCTAGTTGAAAGAAGTAGAAATGATTATTGAAAAGGAATTGGTATGTTGATGAAATCATAACACTAATAACCCTGATGAGATAACATAGATCCTAGATGGATTTTGAATAATCTTAGTTCATAGTTGAATGTCTGTAAAGTAAATGAATACTTATAGAGTATTTTTCTATATGTGATAAGTGTTGAGATGTTTCTCATATTGACGATGTTTCATGATATGATGGTATGAGGGTGATCATGCCCATGTGGTTCAAATTTATATAATTGTTACAATAGTGATGATGTATACTTATGATGATTATGATATGCATAGGTATTATGATGTTATGTCAAGGTATATTGACATATTCATTTACTACGTGACGATAGGTATTTAATGTTAAATACTCATGATGGATATGATATGCATAGTGTGGCATAGGAATTATGATGCTGATGTTATAACTTATGAGGGTATTTCATAAGGTGAAGCATGTAATAGTTGCATACAAATTTATGACATGCATAAGCATGTAGTTCGTTATTATTCATAATGTTGCGATTAACAATGATGAATGTTACATGATGACATGCAAGTCTTGGCATGTGGATTATTTTCTATGGTACTATGATGGTATAGCTAATGCATTGGTTGCATGTTGAGGTATGATGAGTGACAGGACTCCACAAATGGGCCGAGAGGGCTGGTTTATTTGATGATCTCATGCAAGCCCATACACACGAGGGAGAATAAGTAACACCATATGGGCTGGGGACAAACTCAATCAACACTACATATGTCAGTGGTTCCTTTGTCTTGTATAGCTCTTGATGGATAGATCTTGAAGGGCTATGGGACCATCATGAGGAGGCCAAGTGCCTGATGTTCTAGGCTAGGTGCCTAGTATTGTATTGGGATGCCGAAGTCTGGTGGGGGTGTAAGGACTTCAATGCCTGGGGTTGTGCGCCTTAGTGAGTTGTGGAGGAAGTGGGCCAACCTTGCGAGATGCCCGGTGACATTGAGCACTGTACTGGATTCTTGCCTTGGGGCAAATAAGGTCTGAGTCAGGTGCGAGCCTTAGGGCCAGCCTTGGACTAGGATACAAACTGAGGAGGCTTATGCCTGATTCTGAAAATGAAAGGCTTATGCCTAATTCCGAAAGTGGGAAAAAGGACAAAGATTCCTTAAGATTTCCTAGGTGTTGTGAAACTTTCGATGTCTATTGGTTATACTAGTTCAGCAGAGGGTGTCGAGACTGTTACATGATGTAATAAATGACAAAATAAATATAATGTCCCTTAATAATAAATAAAAATAATAAAAATAACAAATAATATTAAATATTAAATATTAAACAATAAATAAATAATAATGAAATTATAAATTAATTACTGGTTGAAATTAATTATAATTCAAAAGGAAATAAAACAAGAAAATAGTAATAATAATAAAATAATAAATTAATTACATGCTTTAAATAAATATAAATAAAAGAAACAAAACAAGAAAAATAGTAAAAATCAGTAAAAATATCAAAAAGTAAAAACAAAAGAATAAAACAAGAAAGCAGTAAGTTGCATGTTGACACATGGAGTGTGTGCATGTGGTTCCCCTTCTAATGTTTGCTCTATTTAATAGATGGTGAGGAAGATGAGACGAATTCCATCATTCCACGATCTTGTCATTCATTCTCTTGGGATAATAGTGTTCTAAGATAGAGGAGTCAATGGCAGTAGTACGTTGATTAAGGGCTCGGGGGTGTCCAGTTGTAGCAAGTCCTTGTGCAATTGAGCCTATGGTTGGGAGGAGAGTCATCCCCAAAACCTTGTTGTTGTTAGCAGACATCAACAACAGGTAACCCAGGTAAGTGCTACTCTGATTTGAATTTCATATTAATTAGAAAATTAACTATATGTTTATTTTGGGCTATTACATATGGTACGAGAGCTTAGGCTCAACCCTTAGGGCCTATGGGCATCTTAGAAAAAAAAAAATTTGTTTTGTTTGGATTTTTAACCCGACTTGTTTTGAAAGGCACAGCGTCGTTACTTCTAGGGCTACATGCTCTACAAACCCTCGCTATACACATAATTTTCTTTTATCTAGTGCATACTGGCTGCATAGTTATATTTTGATGGTGTTCATTTTTAAAGTCATTCCTATGAGTAATTTCCATGGAAAATCTTATGGTATACATATTTATTAAGTTTTGGGCATACATTATTTTGTTGACCCCAATTCCATTATATCGTCAAAGATCCTTCCTGTTACAGCGATTTCCCCATTATTGTCTGGGTATTTCCAATAGACTTGAACTTGTTTTGAGCAAAGTTTGTGAAACGGAATTGGGGAGTCCATATTTCCCATTAAAATAGCCTTTAGTGGTTGAGGAAGCCAATCGAATCACGAAAAGGGAATTTCCGTCTACGTAGACCTGCGGGACCAAGAAATTCCATTTGGGTTTGGTTAGCATAACAGAAAGGGAAACCTGAGTTCGTGGGCTTGATCAAGGTCAATAAAGGTCGTTTTCTCCCACTTTTTTGAGTTCTCAATCATTAGAGGAGTGTTTTCAATCTTAGAAATCAAAGTAGCAAGCATGTATATTTTTGTAGCTTCTCTGGAAACTAGTTATAATAAATTTTTTCGTTTTGGCCAAATTCTCCAATTTCTGGTTTTTGTTTTGTTTTTTTTTTTTTTTTGTTTTGTTTTGTTTTGTTTTTTTTTGTTTTGTTTTGTTTTGTTTTGTTTGCTTTTTTTTTTTTTTGCTTTTCCTCCGCTTCATGAACTTGTTTTTTTATCATTTCATTAGATTTTCTCCCCTTGGTGGGTTGTTCATGAAAACATGCAAAGTTGGAGTGGAGTTTTTTCTCATGTCAACATATCAACAAAGCAGTTTAAGTGTCGTGTTTTGAATCGTATTTCAAAATTAAACCTATCAAGCCATGTCACCCATTTATCTAATCTAGAATTTCCTTCTGCTAACTCTTGATTGTCTTTTAATAATCCTGGCATAATTTTTAGCTTTGTGTGGACTACAGACAACATAGTCTTTAATTAAAGTCTAAAATGCTATAGAGGCCTCTTCATAGCCAAAATTTGTTTATGGCTAGATGATATGTATGCTCGGCAGATTTAATGAATTAAAAACACATGCGCACTTGTTTCAATCCATCTCCTATGTTTTTTTCAATTAACCCATTTGCTCCTGTTGTGGTTGATGCATTTATCTCAACATTGAGTTGCTCTTTCTCAGTTTATTTTTGAAGCATATTCATTCTTTTTCTTATATGTGTCTATTTATTTTTGGTTATCTATATGTATCCTAGATAAATTAAGCTAATTGTGATGGATTCTGTTAAATAGGTTTTCTCAATGCAGCCTCTGGCTACAATTTTTGTACATTTCTTAGTTGACGTTTTTACATTTTTGTATATTGTTATATGTTTTCAGATAGAAGGGCAATGGGTATTTCTCCCTGTTTTTTTTTATGAAGATAAGTTTCATTTGAGCAGCATGCAGTGAAATTTTGTTAATATAAATAATTGAATCTGAATTCAATTCGGTGCTATTAATTGACAATCTACTTTAAAGCATAGTTTGCGAGACACCAAGATAAAATGATCATAACCACGATGAAGAAAACCAGTTGCATGAAATATAGATACAATTCCTTGAAGAAAGAATGGCCATTGATTATGCAAAAGAGCATACTAAGTTCTTTAATACGAAAGTTCATATGTTGTGTAATTTTTTTAGGCATATTCACGCCTGCCTATTGTGAGCAGAGTGTTTGAATAATGAAATGAAGTCTCCATTGGTTTTTAAAAGCAGTTTGCATGATCCTGCTAGGCGTTTAGCTTCATGGAATATTTCTCCTAGTGGGAAAAGCTTTGGAATTTAGGTTTTGTGTAATCTCCTTGTGTAGCATCCAGGTTATAGCCATTTGTAGATAAATACGATCCACAAGGTTACCTCAAATGAAGTGCATATCTGTTCAAAGTCCAAGCACTAAAAAAAGCTCCTTCTCTCGTCAAGAATTCAAAATGCTAAAATCATTATAGCTAAAATGTATTCTAGCCAATAGGTTTGTTCAAAGTTTCCTGGTTTTCTTTCGATCTTTATGTTGTAAAACCCAGTAGCTATTAAAGCTTTGCTAAGGGTTTGATATGGTGTTGCCTTAGCGGTTGCACTTGCAAGGGGGCCATCTTATTAATAAAATGATTTTGTTTTGTGTTTTGGGGAGGGATAACCTTCCCAGTCATCCGATCCAGTTTTTGGTCGGGTGGTGGTGTCTCTTCTTGTTATAGTGTGTTTCTGTTGGAATATTTCTTTGGTTGTTTGATTTCTTAAAATCCATTGGAGTAATCATTTAATTTCCATAAGAATCTCAAGATACATAAATCTGTTAACGATTTATTTTGTTAAAGGCAGTCCATTTAATTTTTATAACATATTTCTTCTAACATAAGTTATGATTGCTTAAACAGATACTCAAAATATTTCACTCTACAACACAGAATTTCAATTTATCCTAGCACATAAGGTCATGAATCTATAGAATATTGGTGTGACACATAATTTCAAAAGTCATGGTGAATAAATTTTCTTTCAGAATTCAAGTACCTTCTTAAAACAATAATGCCACCAACATTCTTAAGCTTTACTCATTCGAATTTTGATTTTATGTTGAGACAATTCTCTAACTTTTATTCAGACATCATTATTACCTTCCAACTCATGTTTTCCATGATTTAATACTACAAAATTAGTGATTATTAATAATTGAATGATCAATCAAACACTTTCAAATTTGGCAATGGTTTGATTGCATGTCATGTAGTAGGGGAAAAATATACAAAACAGTAGATTGAAATGAACCAAGAATCTTCAAAACTTTGTTGAAAAATTTGGGAGGGTTAATACATATCTGGTTAAAAATTCATTGCATAATTATCACAACAATAATATAAGTATCTTAGCTCTTATTTTATGCTTCTTCAGCGATGAATCTTGATATTAAGTGGCTGATAAGATGATTACAGTGTTTGGTTGCATTATTCCAGTGGTGTTTTTATTTCTCGTACGAGGTCTCTATATCAACTTTTTTTTTTATTATTGTTCATCAACTTTCTTTTTCATCACATTTTGATAATTGATATGGCTTCGACAATTGATCTGGCTTTGGTAGACTGATATACTTGTTAAACTAGCTACAACTAGCTTATTTTTTTAGAATCATTACAAAAGTCTAATATTAAATTATGGAAGTGAGATCATAAATTCCAAGGGTATCACCATTTGTTTTGGAGGATCAACTGTAAGTGTTTGGCTAGTATAAGTTAAATTTTGGTGCACTCATTAGTTCCTCATTGGTTTTCTCATACATCATTATAGACAACAGATTGGTATTTGCATTATATTGGAATGAGCCTCCTTTCTTATTTCTTCTTTGGTTTGGATACCGGCCCTTTCCTCTGTGGTTCTCTACTCTCATTAGAATCTCATTGCATGGTAAAACCATTGATAGAAATCTCATTTTCTTGAGTTGTTTGTGCTTGCATCCTCTTACCATTTTCTAAATGCTATTTCTTAAAATGAAAAGTGCTATAATCAACTACAACAATTAAAGGTGTGACAATGTTTCACTAATCTAAAAGTTTACTAATCCAAGGTGTTGTTCACATAGCTCTCTCCATTACAACCATATAACAAAGCGAAATTCTAAATGAGTCACATGATTAAAGGTATATAGTTTTGTGATGACTCAATGGTTCATTGGAAATTTTTTTTGTAATCTTGTAATCTTGGATGGTGATAATCGACACATAATTGACGATGTATAATTCTCTGAAAGATCAGTATATTTTCTGTCTATCAACTTATTTTCACATGAATTTTGCCTTGATAATCCTATGATACCATGCTATGATGTTAAACATATCTTGAATAATGGTCATTTCCGAATATTGTAAACAACTGAACTTCACATCCTAAACATTCATTTCTTTTGATTGAACAATACACCAACTGACATGATTCAATCCACATTGGATGGATTTTTCTTTAAAATTTTTGAGCACTATTGATATGCTATACTAGCATGTTTTTGTGGAGGAACAAATCTTTAATGTTGGTGTAACTACTCACCACCGGTTCATTTTACAACACAGTTAACATAGCGCTTGAAGTATTTAGATAATTGATGTTGAAATTTGTCACCAATAGAAGTGCTCTAAAATAGTGAAATCTACTCCAATTCACAATGGATAAACTCTGATATCTTATTACCTTTAGATTATCATTGTTCGCTTGCATCTGTTCATTATGTTATGGTTCAATCTGATCTAAAAACATAGAGATAACATTCCTTGAATGTTGATCATATTATTCACTAATTATTTGGGTTGGATTGTTGTTCTCATTGTCCTTTAGCGATAGCAGTTGCTTGGCATTTCTCTAGTCTATTATTGCAAGAACAAAACTTTCTGAATATGATCTTCTAATGATGACAGCAAATCTTTGATGATTAAGATGTTGTGAACTAATTAGGAGTGCTTACATAGCTAAGACAGACTAAATCATGTTTTATTGTTTGAACGTTATGATACATATAAATCATACACTATGATTTCAGTTTAGTTTAATTAACTGTTATGATGTTGAGTATAATGTTACATGAGTTTCGTGATTCAAAGTAAATTGCATATAGTGGATAAATTTGTCTAAGGAGAAATGGAAAGGAGAAACTTGCAAATTTTCTAATGATGATAACTCTTGATAACTCATGTGGTTATGGCCAACTTGGATTAGATGCTTAAGGAGATTATAAAGAAGAAGTTTAAATATGGGCAAATCAACCTGGTCGGCTAGAGTAGCAAGGCCTAACCCCAAGGGCATCAAGGAGAATTGACCTTGTGACCTCCCGATCAGTGAGGTACTTAAAAACACAGACTCAACTAGTTGAGCTAACCCTTGAGGCTCAGAGCTTAGGCTCAACCCTGGGCCAACCTTGCGAGATGCCCGGTGACATTGAGCACTATACCAGATGCCTGCCTTGGGGCAGATGATGTCTGAGCCAGGCATGCGCCTTGGGGCCAGCCTTGGACTAGGATACAGACTGAGGAGGCTTATGCTTGATTATGAAAATGGAAGGCTTATGCCTAATTTCGAAAGTGGGAAAAAGGACAGAGATTCCTTAGGATTTCCTAGGTGTTGTGAAACTTTTGATGCCTGCTGGTTATACTAGTTCAACAGAGGGTGTTGGGACTGTTACATGACATAATAAATAACAAAATAAATGTAATGTACCTTAACAATAATTAATAAATAATAAAAATAATAATTAATTCAACTTAACTTCAAGACGCAGTTCCTTAAAGTGGGAGAGTATGTAAAATCCCTTAATAATAAATAATAAATATTAAAAATATAAATATTAAACAATAAAGAAAGTAATAAATAATAATAAATTAATAATTAATTACATGCTTGAAATAAATATAATAAAAGAATAAAACAAGAAAAATAGTAATAATAATAAAATAATAATTAAATACATGCTTTAAATAAATATAAATAAAAGGAAATAAACAAGAAAAATAGTAAAAATCAGTAAAACTATCAAAAAGTAAAAGCAAAAGAATAAAATAAGAAAGCAGTAAGTTGCATGTTGACACATGGAGTGTGTGCATGTGGTTCCCCCTCTAATGTTTGCTCTATTTAATAGATGGTGGGGAAGATGAGAGGAATTCCATCATTCCAAGATCCTATCATTCATTCTCTTGGGAGTATAGTGTTCTAAGACAGAGGAGTCATTGGCAGTAGTACGTTGATTGAGGGCTCGGGGGTGGCCAGTTGTAGCAAGTCCTTGCGCAATTGAGCCTATGGTTGGGAGGAGAGTCATCCCCAAAACCTTGTTGCCCTTAGCAGATGTCAACCATAGGTAACCCAGGTAAGTGCTACTCTGATTTGAATTTTATATTAATTAGAAAATTAATCATATGTTTATTTTGGGTTGTTAGACTCTACCTCCAAATTTTAAAAGAAGCAAAATTGAACTCTATAAAACTGGTTTCATTTTTAAAGTTGCAAATTTAATGGGTTTTATTGCGCTAATGTTATTGATGTTTTTTTGTTTGAAGTTATCTCTATAATGTCCTTATTTCCTCTATTGGGAGATACCTATAAAACCTAAATGGTTGTTAACAGAGGGAATTTTGTTAAAAATATATGGATTCAATGCATGGATTTAACTTCACTTGGCACCATGCTAGCTTAGCATTATTATATTTCAAGGTTATATGTTATGCCAATAAAATCAATGGTTTCGTGCCATAAAAATTATAGGATTTTTATCTAAGGGTTTTTGCTCATTTTTCAATTAATTATTTTCTGTATAAATTTTACTAAACCACATATCCTCTTTAATTTTTAATATTTGTGGGCTAGTCTTGGCTCTTAATGTTGTGCCCTATACATTAATTGAGTCATATCAAATGTTGATGTTGTCTCCCTTAATTGAATCATATCAATATTTTACCTTGCACTCATTTTCCATTTACACGTGGTT
Source organism: Pinus taeda (assembly GCA_000404065.3). Classification (NCBI taxonomy): domain Eukaryota; kingdom Viridiplantae; phylum Streptophyta; class Pinopsida; order Pinales; family Pinaceae; genus Pinus; species Pinus taeda. The sequence continues at coordinate 104,751 of APFE031689520.1, forward strand.
CGTTTGACCTCTATAATCAATCCCACACAAGGGCTATGGGAGAAATGGATTCAAATACATTTGAAAAGTTAAATATTGTTATTTGAGGGGTTTAACCCCTTACCTTATTTTTCATTATCACTAGTATTTGAAAGAACATGTCCTCTTGAATTCTTAGTCTCCAAGAATGTAGTTAGATTACACTTGAGATGATGTTGAAGATGTGGTATCTATTGAGATTGTTGAACATTATTTAACATTTAAATTGGTGTGGCCTGATACACTAATTTGGTTTCTAGCTTAGCCATGACCTTAAAAGGATTATTATTATCATTACAACATGATGGATTACAATTGTGTTGACAAATTAAGCAAAAAAATTTCTTGATGGTATAATGTCCATAACCTAATTTAAGCTAATTATGATCATGTTTCTTTGTAGTTAGTCTATCGTTTGGGGCAGCATAAGGTTTTCTTTTACGTTGAAATGCAATTGTGCCAAGTGATCTACAGATGCAGTGACTTACATCTATCTGGTTCAATGAACAACATTTAACGATGATAGGACCTGTAACATTCGAGGAAACCTGGAAACTAAAATAAGATGCTAATGTTACATATAGAATTAAAATGTTCCATCATTGAATCCAACAAAGAAATCATGCTTATGTTCTTTGATATGAGTAAATACCCATGTATTCGAACTAACAATTACATTGAAAATAGCTACTATATTTGACCATGGCGTGAGTTGGATGGATGTTTATTTCCAATAAAATCATATATTGTGGTACACTTAGCAAACTTACGATTATTTTCTTGTGCCAACATGCCATTATTTTATTGATTTAGTGACTCAGTCAAACTCAAAGCATGTTGCTTGAACAAAAGGTAGTATACTTGATTTACGGAGCTACATTTTCTAAATAGTAAATACATGCTACATGAAGATCTTGGGATTTCTTCTCCTTCTCCTAGACATCCTTCTAGACCTATGAGCTGCAATGTTATTGATGATGGAGTTGATCTCGTTACCGTTGCTTAGGGCTAGGTTGCAAACATGCACCATGAAATGACTAGTGTCAAAATATTACGATCTAGCTAAACCCTAAACTCCATATCCTCAGCACATGATTGCAAGGTGTCCTAGACTATGTCATGTTATGATGGGAGGAATTTTTGGTGTGGCTGATAAGCAAAGCATTGTTTGTTCCAACTCATTCAATGGGGTTTCCTAAAATGTGAGTGAATGTGTAGAAATTTCTGCAACTTTGTCGGGCGTGAGCCTACATCCAATGGAGTAATGGAAGAAGAAAAGCATGTACAATCACAATTGCAATAGGAGATGTATGAACATAAAATATTAACATTAGCATATTATATGTAACATTAGCATCTTATATTAGTCGTTAGGTTTCCTCAAATATTACATGTCCTATCAGCATTAAATGTTCTTCATTGGAACACATATATGTAAGTCACTGCATTTGCATATCACTTTTCATAGTTACATTTCAACGTAAAAGACAACCTTATGCAATCACAGATGGTAGACCAACTACAAAGCAACAAGATCATCATTAGCTTAAATTAGGTTATGGTCTTTACATCATTAAACAATTTTTTTCTTAATTTTTCAACACAGTTGGCATCCATCATGTTGAAATAATAATAATGATCCTTTTAAGGTCATGGCCAAGCCAAACACCAAATTGGTATATGAGACCACACCAATTTAAATGTTAAACAATGTTTAACAATTTCAATAAATACCACATCTTCAACATCATCTCAAGTGTGATCAAACTACATAATAATTCAAGGGGACATGTGCTTTCAAAGACTAGTCATAAAGAAAATAAGGCAAGGGGTGAAAGCCCTCAAATAATAATATTTAACTTTTAAAATGTCTTGAATCCACTATTCCCGTAACCCTCGTGTGGTTTTTATTATAGAGGTCAAAAGAACCACACATAAATGGAAAATGAGTGTAAGGTAAAATATTGATATGATTAAATTAAGGGACACGACATCAACAATGATTCAATTAATGTATAGGGCACAACATCAGGTGTCAATATTAGCCCCTAAAGTCTAAAAATTAAAGAGGATATGTGCTTCAATAAAATTTATATAGAAAAGAATAACTTGACAAATGAGCAAAAACCCTTAGATAACAATCCTGTAATTTTTTTGCAAGAAACCATTGACATTTACCGGCATAGCATATAACCTTGAAATAGAACAATGCTAAGCTAGGATGGTGCCAAGTGAAGTTAAATCAATGCATTGAATTCATAAATTTTAACAAAGTTAATTCCCTTTGTTAACAGTCATCTAGGTTGGACAAATATCTCCCAACAAAATAAATAATAACATTATGAGATCACTTCAAATGAAAACACATCAATAACATTAGCACAATAAAACCCATTAAATTTGTGGCTTAAAAATAAAACTAATTTTGCAAATATCAAACTTCAAATCTGGTCCATTTTCAACGTCATGCTCATATCACAGACTTGGTACACTTGTAGCTGAGAAAGGTATTTTTCAAATCTGGTCCATTTTAAACATTAATCTGAGTGTAAAGGATCCACCTTCCAAATGGCAGAAGGTAAGAGCAGAAAAAAGAAAATGGAAAAAAGTGAACTTGATTATGAAGAAGACAAAGTATATATAGTGCCTATCCTATTTAAGTAGCTCATGTCAGGGAAATACTCTATCCTAGAACTAGTAGAATTTCCAAACAAAAAAAAAAAATTACATGAGGGATCTAGTAAGATAAAATTGGTTGAAAAGATAGAAGAAAAGGATGACCAGAATCTAAAAAAAAAACCCACCACAATATCAATTGATCCCTAAATTGCTCAACCCTAGCAATCTCTTGGTGCATATCAAATCCAACTTTACATGGGATTTTTGCTCATCTGAAGCACTTATTTTTAACAAGGTATTGAAAATGCAATGAAACACAACATGATTTCAGGCCATTCTTGAAATAGTAAGAATTGAAATCAGAATTTGAATAGCTTACGTTCTATGCCTAATTGTTATGTTTTTTGCAAGAATTTCCCCTGCATCATTAATATAGAGTATGTCCATAGCCAATATAATTTAATATGTTCATGAACGTAGATCTCATTTGTGTGTGTATTGTAGCCACTATATCTGCAAATATTTTTAGAAAAACATTCAAACTTTGATGAATCCAAATGGAATCACTAAGTTAGAAGGTTTAGCTGAATATTTTGTCTAGATTTCTAGATACTGACTGTTATCTCTTCAATAATCCTTACAAATATAATTAATGAAAAACCCTTACTCCCAAATCATCATACTTATATAGGCATTTGCGAGCTATTAATCTAAATAGAATAAGGGCAATGGCGGATTCAAAAAAATACCATCCAGCAAGTTATCAGCAAGTTCTCAAAAAGAAAGAGACTAAATGATATCCACTAGCAAGGCTAACTTGAAAAACAAAAAATCAATAATTTTGAGTCTTATCTGTAATGCACAAGCATAACAAATAAAATTACAATATCACTGCAACTTTGACTTGAAATGGCTTGCACAACACACATAGAACAATTTGAGATACTACGAACTTGTTGTTGAACACTGAAAAATTGTTTCAATTTTACATTAATAGATATTCCTTGAAAAAAATCTCACTAAATTTATATTTTGATTCAGTTCATGCATCTTTTGTTTGTGCTCCAAGAGATGAGAGTTTTCAAATAAATTACTTCAATCAATTATAAACACAGGAAACTCACCGAAAATTAAAATGGCATGTTTCAAGAAAACGGGGCACTTGAGGTTTGAATGATGGGGAAATGTATGAAATTTGATGATCCTCAGTATTCCCAGCAAAAAAAAAAATTGTGGTTGCACTCTCCAGTGAGAGGAAACCCAAAAGAAACACAGAAATAAGAAATAAATAGAACGGAGTTTGGCATCTAGATTCCAAACTACAATATATAAGCCCAAAAATTGATCACTTCTCACCATACCTCTAACCTTTGCTGTCATACCTCAAACCATCATGGCCCTATGGATGATGGACACTAATTATGGCTGTATTGGAAATTGTTTCCTTTGGGAAGGTCAGTGATGGAATCTCCTACCTCTATTTCGATCGTTTAATTAACCACTTGACACATTACTGATCTAGCCCAGACATGTCACTTACATAAATATAGATGCCTCAAGATCCAGGAATGCGGGCACCAGCCAGCCCTTTAAGAGAGTTGGAGCTAGATAGCCTTAGAATGATAGGCAGATTAGATAAGCCTACAAAACCTACTAATCAGAACCTGAATTTTCCCATCACCTACAAACATATTGTGATGGAGGACTAACCGCATACCAGCACCTACAAACAAACAAATTGTGATGGAGGACAATATGGAGCGATGGAATTTCAAAACCAAAATTAATATTTGGACATAGTACGATAGCATCATGGATTGCTTTAGATTTGTTATGTTGATAGAGATATAATAAATATTATTTTAAATAAATAAGAAATAGAAAAATGTTAAGCCGAGAAGAAATGGTATCTTCTTAAATTAATGTATTAATGTCTTAAAATCATTCGATATGTAGTAGTGGTTTTATCTAATAATAAATCTAGGTACCTATGAGTTATTTAGAAAAATAGTGTTGGGCACGGGATCCCCCAAGGGAAGTTTTGGGGCTTAAAGCCCAGATTTTGACTAAATTCAATGTAAAGACTCCACATTTTGTGAGCGTGGAGTGCAAACTTGTAAATGAGTCATAGGGTTGTCCGCCCTCATTTTTGTAATGTAATATCGGCTTTAGAGATCTACCCATTGCCTGCGAACCATGGGATTATATAAATAGAGTGAGGCTCTAAGTTGTAAATCAGCTAAGTCAAGTAGAGACATGAAGTAAGAGATGGAGAATTGAGTCTTATCTAAGTGTAGAGTCAAGTTGTTGGGTTGTAGAGTAGGAGTAGGCTCTACAGCTGAGTGCGTAAAGGCCTAGTAGTTTGCAGCTAAGTGCACGGACCCCTGCAGCTGAGTGCACAGGGCGAGTCAAGTTTGTAACCATTGGAGAAGTAATAAAGAGAAGTTTCATATCATTTATGCGTATCTTTTTCCTGTTTTGTGCACTGAATGTATTGGGTATAAATTGCAATTTCACTGTTTATATGATGTGTGAACTTATATGGTTGTGTTGATTAAGTGAATATAAGATGAAGTATCTGTTTATGCAAAGTTAACTAACAATTATAAGAAGATAATTAAGATCCACAGTGTAACTTGGGGAAATAGCGCAGATTGCTGCCTTAGCAGTGTGAAAGAATCTTAGCCCCTGGTTAGGGCTTCGCGAAGGTGATTATAACAGATCTCGAAGGTCTCATAGGTCTAGATATTATACAAAGATACCTATGTGAAGGTATTCAAAATTGGAATAAATCGACCCCTCAGACATCTCAAGGGTGTGGAAACGTGGTTACGGCATCCCCCCATACTGCTTTGGGTGAGACCTCAATCCACACACCGTGGGTTATTGCCAAAAGGGCGAATAGTGTAGGGATTTGTTTGGCTAATTAACTCCAAACTTGGGTCAGACCCCCTCAAGCCAACAAATGGTTCCATCGTTGGGACCGGAATATGCATAGAGATGTCTAATGTTGTATCATTGTAATCCAACTAAGAAGGAAATTGAAGGGTGTTTGGATAGGAGAATTCAAGAGTTTGCGACACGAGAGAACAGGAATATGTGACTAATAGAAGAAGATTGGTTAGACTGCTACCTGTACACAAAGATCTAGGAAATCTTCTTTGCATATTTCCCTACTGAGCTGTGCGAGTGGATCGTGAAGCTAACACATAGCCAAGGAAGGTGGAAGATTGACAATCCTATTCTGTGGACCCCAGAGTTGGTGTGCAAATTGGAACCATCGAAGGATCCGACCGCATGTGTTGTTGATCACTGGCTCAAGCGAATTATAGGAGGATTCAATACTGAATTCACGGTAAACACTTCAGTTAGCTACAGTGAGGCAGAGAAACACTTTCTCAAAGGACCACAAGGTAAGTACATTATCTCTGAATACTTGGATTAAAATGTTATTGTGTGAAAAGAGGGTTATTTAATTACCTTGATGTTTGGATCTGCACGAAGTGGAAAAACCTACAGAAACGAAGGAAGTAAGGGACCAGAGAATAGCCCTTTTATTTCACCTCCGCGAGGGGACGAGGAAGAGCTTGCGAAGGTCTCTTCGTGAAGTGCAATCCATTTGATAAGGAAGAGGATTCCGTGGATACCACCCCCACCCACACGGCCACCAGCTTCACGAACATCACCTCCATCTTCACCTGTACCACCTCCACCACCACTGCGAGTCAATATGGCAAGCACGATAAAGTTGCCTGTGTTTAAGGGAGTGGGAAATGAGGATCTAGACCAATTTTGGTTTGTCATAAAAGCCGTATGGGAAGTGCAGGGAGTTGCAGATGAAAATATAAAGAAAGCAACATTTGTTAGTGCCTTGCAGGACTGTGCGTTGACCTAGTATTTTAAACATTATATTGATAATCCAAATGCGGGAATCACAAATATCCAAGCAGCGCTAAATAGAGAATTTAGCAGGCCAAATTCTGAAGCATAGTGGATCATTAGATTCAAAAAAATCACAATGCTACTAGGTGAAAATCCTTGGGAGTTGGATGAGAGGTTGAACTATATGATTCGTGAATCTAAGATGAATCTGATGGATGGACAACATCGTGAATGGTTTGTAGCATCGCTAACAACACATTTAAGGAGCACACTATCACAACAGAAGTTAATGACTCAGGCAGAAGCCTTAGAGATTGCAATGAGGCTACATGAGACCCCGGTGCAGGATCCTAACTTGGGAGTTCAGCAGATCCATGCGCAGTTGAAAAACTTATGCCTTGAGATGTAGAATATGAAAGAGGACAGGACAGCTCAACTTGAAGTGTGCGAAGAGGTGTGTTGTGTAAAATGCAAGGGTCAGGGTCATGATAAGGACCACTACCCAGTGTTCATGAATTACCTTCCCGGAGGAGGACCGATGTTGTTAAGACCAGAGGCACAAGAAGGACCTAGTGTGGCACTTACCTTGTGGTGCGTGATTTGTCAAATAGGTGGAAATCATGCTATGGACAACTGCCAATTTTTATAGAAGTATACACAAAATTCACAACAATTGTTCTGTGATTTTTGTAGATTGGTTGGACACGATTGTTATCACTCAGGTTGTCCCTAGGCTCCTGTAGGGATACGGCCGAGGTAACCACAAACCAATCTTTGGACTGCAGGTTTTAGCCCACCTACAATCAGAGAGGGCTCTCTCTTAACGATTTAACTTTGTTGATGATGATTTTAGGCTAGTTGTTGGGTTCAGGGGTTTTGTTGTTTTGTTTGGATGGAAGATGTATGCCAGGTAGAAAATTCGAAGTAGAGAGGCAAGGTAAGGTGTGATAAGTTTCAAACCATTGGGCATGGAGTCATGGATTAAGGCTTGCTGTTGCGTTTTCTTGGTCACAAGAGGATTGTAGAGAGGGATAGCTACACATGAGACAATTATCAATTTGCTGAAAGGATGGAATGATGGTCAGGGATGAAAGGCAATTAAGAATCTTTCATCAAACCGACAGGGAGGAGAAGTGAATGAATGGTTATCTAGGAGCAGTTAAGAATTCCTAAACTATCATTCGTATGTGAAAGAAACAACGTAAACAAGATCATTTAAGTATGCATGTTCATAACTATTCCTGATGAAAACATGAAAAATTACAGAAATTGATCCTAAGGTGCAACTAAGAAAATCCTAAACTATTCTTCTTTTCTGCAATTCAGATGGCAGAATGATGATAAAACAATCATCAAAAACTAACAGAGTTGAGAAACACTTATTGAACCATGTAGAAGCACAGGAATTCCACAATCACTCCTTGGCAAATTAAATACAATAGACAATTTTAGAATCCATGCCTTCAGCAGTCTTTGATTATAGAAAGTATGACAGTTACAGTGCGAGTCTCTGCTTGAGAAAAATAAGATTAACAAAGATCAAGCTACTGATCCATCAACCAACCCCTAATCCATTTTTCAGGGTGGTATATATAAGCAAAATATCTGAAGTTATTTATTACAATTGACCTAAACAGGTCTGCAGGAAAAAGCTTTTTCTAAGAACCTAATTGTTGCTGGAATTAAATGCAAGTAAGTCCTTTGGGCTGCGCCAGAGGCAGCTGAATCAAGTTGAGTTGATGAGGTGTCCCATGTGACTTGGTGAAGTGGTTTTGTCATAACTGTGCATTGAGTTCTGGTCCACCGATCTTCTCTGAGATTAATATGTAGTCATTTGTGCCGGTGAGCCTTCAATGCATCTTCAATTGCTTCTTGACTTTCAGAGCTCTCATTTTAATGTTGGATATACCTCGAGCCCTGAGAAAATCTCCTCTGATACACTTTTCCGCTTCATTGATGGTCTTCTCCGCTTCCTGATACTCTTTGACGTGCTTTTTGTCTGCATATTTGATCTGATACTCTTTAATTTTTGTCCCTGGTCTCTCTTTGTCTTCACATACGTTTAATTTGGCAAAATCGGGCAATTTTGGGCTTTTTCGGTACAAAAAGGGCCAAGGAATCAAAAGATTCCCCAATATGGCCTATTTTCTGTAGCACGCGCTAGTCGCGCATCGAAAACTGCCTCCGTTTCTCATTTTGGAGCTCCGAAGCTCGACTTTCGCGCTTGCGCAAATTTCCGTTTTTTGGCTGCTTACGTCAGAATGACGTCAGCATGCTAACGTCAGCAGTGGGGTCCTCTGGTATGGATATAATGTCAGCATGCTGATGTCATCAAGGTGACGTGGCAGAGACACGTGGCAGGGTGACGTGGGTTGGGCGCAGGCAGTGTGAGGTGATGTGGAGGCGACGTGGCAGGGTGAGGTGGCGCTCCTGTTACGTGAGGGGAGGGCGGTTTTGGCCGTTGCATCGGACCGCCTTTGGTACGGAGGTGGTTTCTGTCAGGGGCGGCCCGATGCAATGGGAGGCTGCTACCTGTCCCGGTGTACAATGGTAAAACCGTCGGACATCGGGTGGTAACCTACCACCACAATAGGGCGCCCAATGTGAACAAGGGCCGTCGGATCTATGGGGGGCAATCCGACAGTGGACGGGATAGGGAGATGCGCATGGTTTAATAAAGAGCACGTGCGTCAAAGGTTTAATTTTTTTGCGGCGATGTGGGTTTTGAACTTTAGGAAATGGGTTAAATGGGTTTGGTGCGCTGGAATTTTATTAAACAAACATTAACAATTTCCAAGGAAAAATGCTGGGGGGGGGGGGGG
>APFE031689521.1:0-10843 GCA_000404065.3 Pinus taeda
GGGGGGGGGGTCATCTACTCTCCGGACGGGTTTTCAAAAGACTGCTTCGGCTGGGGATTAGGACAGAAATCCAACAACCAAGCTGAGATCCTTGGGCTCCTCAAAGAATGCCTTATTACAAGAGACAAAGGAGTCAAAGACCTTCAAGTTTTCAGAGACTCAGAGGTAATAATAAAAAATCTAAACTTGGAGACTATGTTTAGCAATGTCAGCCTCAACAAAATTTTGGACAGATTGAAGAGAGTTCTCCTATATTTCAACACGTTCAAGTTTAACATATTACTAGAAAGTCAAATAGTGAAGTTGATCAGATGGCGAACAAAGGAAACTCACTCATGAAAGGACTGCTAATTGTAAACAATGAAAGTTTTGTTCAAATGCCCTGAAAATGTAGTAGATCAAAATCAGCAGCAGTTAGAATTTTGCATTGTAATAGGGGTCGCTTCGGCAAAGACCCAAAATCTCTTCAAATAAATAAATTCCATATCCGCTACAGTTAAAAAAAAAAATATTACCAAGGAGTAAGTTACAATAATCAATCAGTGTGGAGTCACAATCCACACAATCCATTAATGAATCAACAACATGAGTAACAAAACATTTGATTCACACAAAGGTAGAGCGTCTTGCTTCTTTGAACCATGTAATACCATAAGGATTTGGATGTTCCAAAGTAGGGCATTGAATTTCTTTCAACTAGAGGATGAGAAAAACAGTTCTTTTGATTTTCATTGTCTATAACCATCCTAAGCAACAAGGAACAAACCATTGTCTTCTCAAAACAATATTAATGTATTGTATGTAGTAGACATCCATCATTCCCTTGCATCTAGGTTGAACTGGTTATATTACTAGTTCAAAGCTTAAGAAATCACAATTTTCTAAAGGTTGATATGTTTTATAAACCATCAATGGCCCATTGGTGGAAATTAAGTACTACAATGTCAAATGGGGAAATTGGCTAGAAGCCTTTATATCGTAAGAAGTAAATGGCTCATTCTGAGCACATCAATCACATCAATCTTTTCATTAGGTAAGAATTTGAATCTTGTAAATACATGCCTTTTATGCAAACTCTTAAATTTGTGTATATATGCTTCTGGGGAGGCATAACGGTTGCATCAGTAACAGTAAAATTACAACTAGGGAGAAGAAAGTACCCTAAAAAATTTCATGTTTTCTTATCTTTAAGGGAGACTTGGAAATTCTAAAGATAGGCATCACGTGTTTGTGGGCTTTCAATGTAGAGTGACCACCAAGCTATTGCAACTTTTGAAGTAGAGATGGCTACAAGTCGCCCTAACCATATAAATTAGAACTCTCTAAGTTGATTTGTAATGAGTCGATATTAATTCCCTAACAGTGACAGACTCAGTTTGGGAACAAATGAAATACATAAAGGTTAGATCCCCTAATGGTAGACTAAGACTGCAAAAAAAAAAACAATTTCTCTATAGTGGGTTTTCATTGTCTTGGATTCTCGTGATATAGGAATGAGTCCTTAACATTAGTTTCAAAGCTTAGGTCAATGCTTCTCTAAAGAAAATTATGCATCATTCTATCAATGATGGAAAGTTTACAATGAATTAAAATGCTCATCAAAGTAAGAAAATCCTGAGGATGTCCTACAAAAGTACTCTAACTTCTAAATCAGAGCATCACACACTTACAAAGAAAAATGCATGCAAAGGGCCAGGAAACACAAGTAAATTTGGGGAAGGAGCTTGGAGACACTAAGGATAGACACTGTGTGCACGTGGAGTTATGATGTAGTGAGTAGAGTCATCATGTACATTATAACCTACTACCAGCTATGTAGTGGCAATGACTGTAGTCCGTAACTGACACTGATTTATTATGCAAATTTTTGTGATGGTGATGATTCATTTCATAACGTTGTATCTTAATGGGCACATATGGTGTGATAATACACTATGCTCCCCTATAATGTGATTCACTATAGAATGGAATCTCCAAGTGAGGGAACTTGTGCCTAATACAAAGAACCTAGTAGAAACTGTAGAATAATACATGATTAATTGCTAAATTGAGGTTAGAAATAGTCGTTGTGATACATTGACTTCTTGGAGAAATATTAGATATTCCTCTCCTATCCTTAAACTATATATTTCTCAAGCTAGCTACTAGTGATAGTCCAACACAAATAGGAAGCTGAAAATTTCACGTTCACAAACCACACATTGTTATTGATATATTGTTTTTAAGCATTTGGCCAATGCACTTTGGAAATACTTCGATGTAGGTGATTATAGCGTTCATCGCCAATGCTTATGGCACAAATATTAATGATACGATGTAAGCCTCTACTTTTAAATAAGAATTATTCAGTTTACTAGCTTTCCTTATAGTTCTCTATGGGGATTTGGTGCTAGACAACAATGAAATAAGAATCAAAGGATACGGGTATCCTCAGGGTTCACTATTAAGAATGAATGATTCGATTTGTTGGACTTCCTTACATCTTAAGGGATATATATATATCAATTAAACCAATTCAATCTCTATAGATAATGAATATATCAAAATATGAAGACAAGAAAACCAATAAATGAGTATGGCCTCTAGTATTTTCCATGAGTCATGGCATGTATGCCATCACAGGTTGTGACTAGCCCACCTTATAGAGCCCTAAGGAGTTGAGATTCATTTTTTTAATCTTTAACTCCATCTTAATATGGATAGATCCACGCACCATTCTTACTTCAACACATGATATTTAAAATACTCACATCAACACAAGTCACTCTTCCACAAATAATTTAACTCGTTTTTCTATATTTGAGAAATAACCCATCATGGCTAAAATGTACAGAAAACCTTCCAGTCTAGATAGTACATATATATGCGACTCATTACTTATTAGAATATAAAAATGGAATATAGTTTGCATTTTCTATACATATAGTTCAATGCATAAATATACACAACATGTTTGGGACCTTCCATTAACATTGATCAACAACCATATTTTAAATAGGTATGAATAATTGAGTAAGCTAACGTGAGAGGAACACTTATCTCAATGAAAATAACCATTGAATTAGGGATGATGGTTCTCTTGCCAACCATAGACAACTGCAACCAGTTTCTGTATGCAATGGTCACCCACGAGCATATTCGAGGGCTGGAGATCAGGACCGCTCCCGCGGTAAAATGATGCTTCCAGTTGGACTAGAAATCCCAAAAATTATGCCTAACAACTAGGGTTCCTCTGTGTTGCCTCCAAGTGGGTACAAGAATCAATATTCACTTGAATCCCCAAGTGATGCCAACTTAACCTCTAGAATAACATCCCTCCTCCTCCCATAAATCGACGTCTCCACTTAGTAAACTATCCATTCTTCAAACTCAACCTCCTGGTAGTTAGTGTCCAATCTAGCCCAATTCTTGTAAGCCAATCAAATTGATCCACCTAGTTCCTTGTTTCCATTTTTTGTTTGTTAGCCTTGTAATCTCTTGCTTTCCAATCAGTTGATTGCCACATAGTTCCTAGCGCCTTACCTGCCATCTATCCCAAACAACATATCCTTCATAGCCCTGGAAATAGTGTCCCTTTGACTCAACCCATGTTTAGTTTTTTTAATTTACAATAAGAAGGAAAATGTAATTGGGGTCATTATAAAATCCCTATTAAAATTTTTTGTATCCAAAATGCCCCAATCTCCTTCCTCCATTGTACGAGCTATTATTGACATATGAACTAGGTGAAATTTCCTCATCTTAATGTGAGAAATCCACAAAAATTTGGTGATGATGGCATCTATTTTATGTATGATTTCCATAGGTAGCATAAATAAATGCATCAGAGAATTCATCAGAGTCTTCACAAAAGTACTTATACATGCATTGCGTACATCATTAACATTTATTAAAGAGAATCGCGTAACATTCCATCAATATTCCATAAAACACATGACTCATCAACAACATATAGCATTAACAGAAATAAACAGAAATACGAAATAATTCTTCCAAAACTATCTTTATTGATGTTCAATGCAAGGTTACAGACTCAAAAATACCCTACGCACACAGTTGTAGGGGTCCACGCACTCAGCTGCGGACTCTACCCAAGCCTCTGCACACTCAGCTGCAGAGCCTTTCTTCTCCTATCTTGCCCCCTTCTTTTCGCTATCACTTTTTCATACTTCTTCCTCTTATTATTGCCTTAGAATCTCTAAGACACACCTATTTATAACCTTTCTCATACAATTTCATAGTCTGCAGACCATGGGTAAATCTCAAAGCTAACTCAAACTTTACATAAAACAAGGGGCTAAGCCCCTTTGACTCCTATTCATCTACGCACTCCGCATCCACAAATCACAGAGACTTTACATTATTTACACAAACTGTACCAAAACTTGGGTTATCTTAACCCCAACACTGACCCAGGGGACCCCGTCCCAACAATACTTGTCGAATTCATATGTATTTTCCATACCATCATAAAGAACCTTCCTATCAAGCAACCATGATTTTCTTCATAATACATGACATGTGTGCATCTCCACCACATCAATTAATACTTGGTCACTAAAATTTCTAATATAAAACTCAACCAACATTGTTATGTCATAGTAATTTGTTGATCCTTCTATAACCATGAAAATTGATATGGAATTGGATAAGGGATGCAATTTGATTTTAGCTTATCGATGACCTTTGTGGACACCACATTTTTTGTACTCCCGACCTATATGATAAAATTGTAGCATTTATTATAAACCTTGCGTTTAGTTTTAAAAACTCTTGCTCTATCTAAGTTCATTCTCAGTCTTCTTTTTAGGCTTGAGCAACACCCTCCTAAACATAAGGTTTTCACCCTCTTCATGTTGTAGTACTACAACATTTCCTCCCATAACTTAGGCCTCACCTACCTAAATGACATGAATCTCGACCTCATTCCTTCTTCTTCGCATATGCATCTTTGGAAATTTAGATGCCTTGTGCCCTTCTACTCCACATCTATAGCAAGTAATGGCATACTTACCCTTGCCTCTTTCAAGCCCTTTACATTTACCAACATGGTTTTCTTTCTTGGAAATTTGACTAGTATACACTTGAAGTTCGTTGGCTTTACTAGAATGTCCTCTTGCAACCTTCACTCTTCCTTTGCCTCTAAGATTATTTCCTCTGCAATTCCACTGCGACTTCCTATTCAATTTTTCCTCTACCTTTAACGCAATTTGTATGCTTAATCCATGTTTTAGAAATAATGGGTACTTATCTCATCTGGAATATAGAACTTCATTCCATTCACATACTTTTCTACACTTTGATACTCCAACTCTTTTAAGTCGTAATTTAGTGATAGTTTGAGGAATTCTTTTATATACTTCGAGACACAGGTCTCCTTTTGTTTCAAATATTTTGCTTGTTTGTATAAACTTTGTTGATAATAATTAGGAGAGAACTTCTCCTTCTTATTACTCACCATTTTTTTCCAAGTTTTTATCTTCTCCTATTACTTATCAACTATCTTTCTACACAACATCCCACTAGAGTACAACATGCCCTTTCAACTTCATTACTGAAAAATAGACTCTATTGGGCTCTTGGATATTCTCATACTCATGGTATCACTTGAGTTCTCCTATATGAAAGTCTATGTTTTCATATTGTCATTTTATCAAAAAGCTTTCACCCTTGCATTAAGTCTATCCTTCATAAATGAGATCAAATGATTGATTAAGTCACTTTCATCAACATTTTGTTAGTCCTCCATCTCATCCTTTAATTCTATGTCTAATATAGCTCCAACATCTCCAATTTGTTTATTCTCTAGTTCTTCAATTTACTTCTCAATTCCTCCAATTCATTGTTCCTAACACCTTCTCAACCTAATTCTCTTTGCAACAATACCCTTAAGAGTTTTCTTAAATCCTCAACCAAAATACCATTCCCAAGCCTTTCTCTCAACATTACCTGCCAACACTTATATTTAAATAAAACTTTGTTTGGTACTTAGTCTCTACCAAAGTGCTATCTAAAATCTATCCAAAAACCTAAACCTATTATATTAAAGATACAATACACCTTAAAAATCGATACAATACATCTTAAAAATCCTAATATAAGAATATTTTAACTTCATTGTCATCCAACTATTATTTTGCTATATAAAATAAACACATACATGCCACATCTTATACCCATCTACCATAACAAACAATTAGTTATGACTTCTGCCGAACAAACAAATCTCTAACAACCTCCATGAAAATGCTTTCCAAGAAAATTTTACTCACCGACTCTCACTTTGGTTAGCCAATACACATAAAGTGATAACTTTGCTATCCTGCCGAAAGTTCCAACCATTCTAAAGTTTTATTCTCTTATCAAATTGCTTATTGACCATCCAAGCACATGTATGTCACTGTAGGCGCCCACCTACAGTCACTCCGTTAACCTGGACGGCTCACAGAACTAATCACGGTCGATGGTTGTTGGCCATGTCCAACCAGGGTTAAGCGAACCGACAATGTACCCACTCTGCGGTACCCATGTGGTGGAAATTGGAATCTATTGTTTTTGCTGAGGCGAATATTCCAGAGTGGACAACGCCTATTTCTTTTAATTAATTTTTGAATATGATAAAGACAACTCATAAACAGCACCAGGGATGAAAACTAAATAATATAATAATTATTTTAAAAACCTTTCCAAATAAACAAAGTCCAATATGCGTTTGAACTCTTTCTCCAATTTGTTAGTTCACCACGAGGGCCCCAAGCGATGGAAATTCCAGAGCGGTTGATCATAGATTAGACTAAACATCCACAAGATTTCAAGGGAATTGTTGACCATCCATTCCGTGACAAGACCTTTACATAATTTCCACGAAATTTCCTGACAGTGGAAACCTTTACATAATTTCCACGAAATTTCCTGACAGTGGAAACCTTTACATAATTTCCACAAAACTTCCGGAAGTAGTTTCCAGGAAATTGACTTTTACAATGTCGTTCAATATACTAGGGCCCATAAATCCTTTATGTTTAGGTGGGGCCTTTACACTGCGCAGCGTTAGATCTACGAAATTTGCAGGGATGGAATATTAAATTATTGGCCTTGTCACTTCATGATTGTGGACGGAGATTTGTTAAATTCTTCATGTGAGACGCTTCATAATTTCCACAAAATTTACAAGGCGTTTCGCCATTTTAATCCACCCGCCTGCACTTCAATCATCTAATTACGCTCGCTGATTAGTTCTAGGCAATCTGAAGCCTCGTGAGATCCGTGATTGATCTATCTGCCTGCTTCAATCTGAAATACCCGCCTGCTTCAGTCATCTACTTATTATTTTCTCTGCCATTTTAACCATTCATTAGCCTGTCTATCCATTCATCGCAATTCTCATTCAAATGGCACAAACCGCTCCCCAACACAATGACAGTGCTGCTTCTTCCTCTTCTCCATCGACCTCTTATCAGGTATTCATCAATCACAGAGGTCCGGATGTGAAGAAGACATTCGCCAGTCATCTCTACAGAAGTCTTACATCATCTGGATTGCGAGTATTTTTGGACAAACCAGAATTGGAAGAGGGGCGCACCTTTCCCTCTCAAATAGAAGCCGCAATTCGAAGTGCCGCTATTCACATAGCGGTTTTTTCTCCCACTTATGCGGACTCTCAATGGTGTCTGGATGAACTCATCGGCATGATAAGCACGGGGGCCACTATTCTTCCTGTGTTTTACAACGTGGAGCCTTCGGAGCTCCGCAGGACGGGGAAAGATGGAAGGTACGCTGAAGCCCTGCGAAAGCACGAAGAAAAAAAGCGATACGACTTACAGATTATTCAGAAGTGGAGACAAGCTCTCTCCACTGCTGCAAACATAAGTGGTTTCGAGTTAAAGCAGTTTAATGGGTAAGAATCTCAAACTGACCACCTCCCTCCCTCTTCCGTTCTTCTCCGATCTAGGTATGCATTGCTAGGCATGAGACATTTTATATAAGTGCCTTTTACCATTTGTTTTATTCTCTGAAATTCAGGGACGAGGGAGAACTGTTGGAAGCGGTCGTGATGCGCGTGTTGAATATTGTTGACAAAACACCATTGAAATTTGTGGCCGAACATCCAACAGGCTTGGTGGCAAAGTTGAAGGAATTTGAAACCAAAGTTCTGGAGCAGCAGAAGGGCAACGTTGTGGGTATTGTGGGTCAAGGCGGTGTTGGAAAGACAACACTTGCCAAACAATACTTCAGCCAGAGGAGATGGCATTACAGTAGATCGTGTTTTTTATACGATGTCAGAGAAAACGCAGCCAATGGCTGTCTACATTCTTTGCAGAGGAAACTACTGAAGGACTTGACTGGATTGGACCTGCCAATATACAACATTCATGAAGGTATAGAGGAGCTTTTAAAGCATCTATCCTCCTCTTATAACTTTCTTATAATTTTAGATGATGTAGATGATGTTCGACAGCTGCAACCGTTTTTCCCAATTAAAGATATTCTTAGCTCCAATAGCTTGATTTTGATCACCTCTCGCGACAAGAAAATCTTCAAAATAGCAAAAATCGCAGAGACATCAGTCTACGAGCTAAAGGGGCTGCCTTTACTGCACTCCAAAAAGCTCTTCTGCTCTCATGCCTTCAATCAGCCAAATCCTCTACCAGAATTCGCAGATCTGGTAGATGGCTTTTTGAGAGCCTGCCATGGCTTGCCATTGTCCTTGAAAGTTTTTGGCGCGCTTCTTTTTGGTGAAGACAGATCTTACTGGCAAGACAAATTAAATCGACTAAACCAAATATTACCTACTACCGAGATTTATGAGCGACTTAAAATCAGTTATGACTCGCTCAGTTCAAAGGATCAAGAAATATTCTTAGATATTGCTTGCTTCTTCACTGGAAAAGACAGAGATACTGTAATAAAAATCTGTGGTTCAGATGGGCAGCTTCTAAATCTAAAGAATAAGTGTCTCTTGGAATTTGATGGTGGAAATAAGGTAAAAATGCATGATCAAATCCGAGATATGGGAAGACATATTGCGGAGAAAGCGACTCCTCGACGTTTTTGGCATCAGACGCCCAACAACATCGATCATTTGTTGGAGCTATCCTCATGTGTAAGTGCTGCAACCATTCAAACTTTTGAAGATGAATACTTAAGTTTCTAATTTGTTTGCTGAGAAAGAAAGAAAAACCTTTGTATAATTTTAATGAATGAACAGGGAAACATCGAAGTTCGCGGAATTATGATGGATGGTCCCCTCAATTTCAATGAAGACAATACTCGCTTGCTGATGAGTGAGATGTCATGGTACAGAAGATGGGGTCCTGAGCTGTTTGGGAACTATCTGAGGCGTCTTTTAGATAATTTCCGTTTTTGTGGCATTTTGAATTTGCAATTTGTCTCCGCTGAAGGTGATTATTTGGAACGGATACTGAGGAGGGCCCGAGCACCACAGATCCGGTGGATCCGCTGGTATAAGTGTACACACTATTCCCTACCTTCCTGTATTCCCATGGAGAATTTAGAAGTTTTGGAAGTGGAAGGAAATAAATTAAGAACATTGTGGGAACGTGAATCTCAGGTATGTTTTTTTTTTTTTTCCTTCAGCGTTCAACTTCATTTTCTAAGTGAAAATCATCATAGACGTTTTTGTGATAGTTGAAACACAAACACTGCAGGTGCCTCAACAGTTGCGAAAGCTGTGTATCTGCGCTCCGCTTTGTCGCTTTCCCAAGTCCTCAATGCAGCTGAAGAACTTGGTAAAGATTGACATAAGGCATGCAGCATTCAAAACATTGCCGGAAGAACTATGTGATGTGCATTCCTTGGAACACTTAGTGTTAAGAAACTGTACAGAAATGATATCGCTTCCTGATTCACTGGGAAATCTAGCAAACCTCCAGAAAATAGATTTGACAAATGCTTCCAGTTTGCAGATGCTTCCAAGTTCTTTTGGGAACCTTGCTGGACTGCAATACCTAAATCTGGAAGGTTGCTCAAATTTGACCATCTTGCCCGATTCCTTTGGACTGTTGACTCAGTTGAGAGATTTGTGGATATATCATTGCCCGGGGTTGAAATGCTTGCCCGATTCCTTTGGACTGTTGACTCAGTTGAGACATTTGTGGATATATCATTGCCCGGGGTTGAAATGCTTGCCCGATTCCTTTGGACTGTTGACTCAGTTGAGCAGTTTGATGATAGCGGATTGCCCGGGGTTGAAATGCTTGCCCGATTCCTTTGGACAGTTGCCTGAATTGTACGATTTGAGGATAGAGGATTGCCCGGGGTTGAAATGCTTGCCCGATTCCTTTCGACAGTTGACTCAGTTGGAACATTTGCGGATAGAGGATTGCCCGGGGTTGAAATGCTTGCCCGATTCCTTTGGACAGTTGACTCAGTTGAGAGGTTTGTGGATAAAGGATTTCCCGGGGTTGAAATGCTTGCCCGATTCCTTTGGACTGTTGACTCAGTTGAAAGAGTTGGACATAATTAGATGTGGGATAGAATACTTACCTCAAAAAATGATGAACAGTCTGGAATCGTTAGTGGTAGTTGAGTGTCCACTGCGCGAGCTTTCATTTAGAAGGGTTGAAGGAGAAGCAGAAACAGAGTTGAATACATTGGACAAATGCGCGTTTCATGGAGCTATTTGCCCAAATCTTCAAGGTTTTTGCCCTAACCTTCAATATCTTCGGTTATATAATTGTAAGGAATTGAGGAAAATTGGAAGGCTCTGTGGTCTGCCAAAACTTAAAAGTCTCCACCTTGATGGGTGTGAAAACATAGAGGAGATCTCAGGTGCTGAAGCCTTGATATCATTGGAGAACTTGTATGTAGAAGGATGTGCAAA
>APFE031689525.1:0-12898 GCA_000404065.3 Pinus taeda
ATTCGCTCCATTATATCGATAGCAGCAGAGATGGGTTGGAAGATCCACCAAATGGATGTGAAGACCGCATTTCTCAATGGATTCATACAGGAGGAGGTGTACATTGAGCAGCCACAGGGCTTTGAGGTGCATGGGAAGGAGTCCCATGTATGCAGACTGAAGAAGGCCCTTTATGGCCTGAAGCAAGCTCCCAGAGCTTGGTACTCCAGGATAGATACTTATTTGCAGGGGATGGGTTTCACAAAGAATGAGGCAGATCCGAACCTTTACTTTATTGTGATAGGTGAGGAGCCTCTCATTCTGGTGCTGTATGTGGATGACTTGGTCATTACAGGTGCAGAGAGACTCATAGAGCACTGCAAGAGAGATCTTGCGATGGAGTTTGAGATGAAGGACATTGGCTTGATGCATTACTTTTTGGGTTTGGAGGTGTGGCAGGAGGAGGGGCATTTCTTCCTGGGGCAGGGGAAGTATATTGTGGACATCTTTAGCAGATTCCACATGGAGGATTGTAGACCCATGTCGACACCGATGATCACCAACTGGAAGAAGCTTCATGCTTCGGATTCCGAGTTGGTGGATCCCACATTGTACAGGCAGCTGATTGGTTCCTTGATGTATTTGGTCAACACTAGACCAGATATCTGTTTTGCAGTCAACACGATGAGTCAGTTTATGTGTGAGCCTAGGAAGGTTCACTGGGTGGCTGCAAAACACATTTTGCGGTACTTGCAGGGGACAGGGGATTATGGTCTGGACTACAGGCAGGGAGATGGAGTGAGACTGGTAGGATACACTGATTCTGATTGGGAAGCTTGTGCTTCTGATAGGAAGAGCACTTCAGGGTGCTGTTTTGGGTTGGGTTCAGCAGTAGTGTCATGGTTCAGCCGGAAGCAGCAGTCAGTAGCACTGAGTTCAGCAGAAGCAGAGTATATGGCAGCCAGTCTAGCTAGTTGTGAGGCCTTTGGCTTCGCAAGATGTTGTTTGGCTTATTTGGTCAGCCGTTGAGACCTTCAGTGATCTACTGTGATAGTCAGAGTTGCATTAAACTCACGGAGAATCCAGTATTTCATGACAGGTCAAAGCATATCGAGATCAGATATCATTTCATCAGAGACTATGTTCAGAAGGGAGTTGTGAATCTTGAGTATATTTCCACTGATGAGCAGGTAGCAGACATTCTTACCAAAGCCTTACCACGGGGCAAGCATGTTTACTTCAGAGACAAGATGGGTGTGGTGAGGAACACCTTCCCCGGTAAGAGGGAGTGTTGAAATTTGGTACCGGAGGACAGGTGGTTCCCTTAGGCTTTGATCTTTGGCCTAGGGAAAAGTGTCCAAAAGATTTTAATTTTTCTCCTAAAGTGACTTTATAATTTTTATAGAGTTAAGATCTAATTTAAAAGTGACTTTAAGTGATAAAGTTACTAAGTCTAATTTTAAAGTGGCTTTTATAAAGTCAATGAAAAATTAGAAAGGAAAAAGTGACTTTGGAAATAAATGACTAAGTGGGTCTTTATTAAAGTGGGTGAATTAAAAAATAGAAAGTGAGATTTAAATGTGCATTTAATCTCATCCATTGATCTAAATCTATTTCAGCCATTGGATTTAGAGATCACCCAAAAGTCACTTGGATCACCCAAAAGTCACTTGGAGTTATATTAAAGGAGGAAAAGGGGGAAAAGAATTCATTCTTTCATGAGTAGATTGGGAGAAGGAGAGCAAGAGAGCAAGGGAGATTTCTGGACAGGAAGGAGAAAGAGGCAGCAGTTTGGCACACATACCAGGTAGCTCTTCAGCAAATCATACAGTTGAAAGAACCAGCAATAAAAGGAAGATTTTTGTTGAGCAAATAGTAAAAGGCAGATTTGTTTTTGCACAGAAATCGAGGTAGTTGATTTTCTGTACAAAAATCGAGGTCCATACAACCTGCCCTACCGTCCGTACAACATGTCCGCACAGTCCGTACAGCCATCCGTACCATCCGTATAGTTGCAGTGCAACATTGTGTTGTTGTTTGGAAATTTCCAGTGGGCTATGAGGCTCAGAAATCGAGATAAGTTGGAAATTTGTTTGCTGATTTTTGCTCATTTTCGCTGAAATTTCTCACTGTAAAAAGGCATTTTCTAGAAATAAAGAAGAGCTCTCAAACTGGTTTTCCCCAAGAGTTGTAGGGGGTTTTTCCAGGGTCACGTTGACAAAAAATATCAGTGTTCTAATGTGTTTTAATGGCTGTTTATTATTGCTCATTTTTATTTCTGCAATTTCCAACATTCTGTAAATTTTCCAGAATTTGTGTTTTCAACAAATTTATTTTTTCCAGTCTGTTGAATGTATGTTTATGGGAAAGGGAATTTAACTACATGGGATAAATAAGGAGAAACTGAAAACCGGGGTGGGAAAACAATTTTTTTTACAAAAACCAATGTGGGAAAACCGGTGTAACTATTATGAGGTTTTATTATTATGCAGTATTTCCTTAAGTACAATTGGGTGCCTAACCTGCTCACCCAACAAAGAAAAATAGACGGCAACAATACCTCTCTATTCGGAAATAGGTATTCAAAAACTTGTCCCACGAAACCCTCTCTGGCGACTCTGAAGCTTTGCGTTGGCCCTTTTGGCCTTTACGTCAGCTCCAAACCCCTCTGCATCAGCCCTCTGAGGCACTGTGTAGCCACTGGGACCCTCTATCTCACTCCAACTGCTCTCGGCATGGATGACACAGTCTCTATGGTCTCTGCGCTGTCTCTGCTCGGCTCTGCATGGCCTGCTCTGGCTGTTGCTCTCGCACTCTACTTCTGCACTGGTCTCTTGGCACTGTCTCTGCCTCTCTGTCCAATACTTACTGCCCCTCACTGCTGATCACTGATTCAACTTTTCTTAGCAACCTCACTCTAGAAAATCGAATGACTGATCACTCTGGTGTGTTCTCCAGCAGACCCTCAAGCCTCCTCTTAAACTTTTTCTGTTGGTCCTTTAACGGCCAAGATTAAATCTCTAATCAACAACTAAGATTAGATTTGGCTTGATCCATGACTTTTGGAACCTTCTTACCCAATTTTATATTAATATGCATTAACATTTTATTTCATAGGAACTCCATTAAAAATATTAATTATTTTAATATCTCCTAAACGGGTATCTGTCCAAACCATTTCTAAGTCTTGAAAACCTCATGTGCTTTAGGCTCTCCACCAATTTTCATGGCTAGATCACATCCGATGCTACCCCAAATCAACACAACCTTCCTTAGCCTCTGCATCATCTTTTATGCCCTTTTAGGGAAATTCGTAGCCTTTACAGGCCAACATCTCCTCTTCTAGGCCCAACATTGGGGCCTTTAAACCTCAAAGGCCTAACCCTGTGCCCTAGTCCACACAACTGCCTTCCCTTTGGTTGGTCATGGTATTTCAAGCTTCTAACCCTAGCCATTTTGCCTTAGAAATCCCAGCGTCCAACCTTTGAAGCCTCTCTCCTCTAGCGTTGCCTCTTTTTGGCATTTTCCCTCGTCTTCGACCCCTTATATGTCATCCTAGCCTCCTTAGCCCTTAGCGCTAGCCTTGGTAGTGCTAATGTTGGCTTTATTTGGCCTATTTTTCCCTAGCTTACCCTAGATCCATATCTGAAATTTTCAAGATTGATCCCTTGGTGGTTCTATAGGAGAAATTTGCTAAAACATTTGGTGTTTTCAGGTGCAAGAACATTGGAGAAATTTTGGGCTTCTTGGGCAAGTTGATCTTCAAGGCCTTGGGCCTAGGGTTTGATCTAATAGTGATAACAATGATAATTAGGCCCTAAAATCACATATAACTTGGTTAAAATCACTTAAAATAACAATATCTAACTTTTCATGAATTTTGGCCACTTGGACATCTTAGATCTAGCCTAGATATAATTTTATGTTCACTGGAATTTACTGCATATATCACTAAATCAGTTTTGAAATTTTCTAAATCATACTCTCTAAAATTCCTAAAAATTGAATTTTTTCAAGTTTGACAAATTTTTCCTAATTTTGGCATTAGTTGTGGCATCATTAACTTGTTGACCTGTAGGTTTATTTACTGCTCTAATAACTTGTTTTAGATCTGATATGTCGCTGAATAGATCATTATAAAGTGGGGTAAACACATAAATTTACCTTTGCTGGTCATTAGAAAAATTTATGCTTCATATGTTGTGTAAAAGCTATGATCTAAAGTGATTTTCTTGCCACTATCATAACATTAATAAAGTGCTGATTTTTTCTGAAGTTACTGCTGATTTGGTTATTGAGATTTAACACTTTCTTGTCTTACTCTAAGTCATAACAAAATTCTAGATTTTGCACTAAAAACACTCCTACACGTAAGCTCTAAATCTTTGATCTTATGGAATCTAATTGGCATTATTGTCTTTGACATTTAATTGTTGCATTGTTAAGAAATCATTGGATAAATATCATAATCTTAAGAGGCTTTGATATCTTGGTTGTTTATCTTAAGCACTTGACATCTTAAGTTTCATTGGTTATTTGACATTTTCTAAGCATCTTGTGGAAAATTGTTGAATATCGACACTTGTATCTTTAAGCATTTGTCTTGTTTAATATTGTTATCTCATCATTATTAAGTACTCTTGCTATAAGAAAATCCATATTAAGTACTTAAATAATATAAACGAATCTTAACTCAAGATAAGATC
The DNA here is from genome assembly GCA_000404065.3 of Pinus taeda. Lineage (NCBI taxonomy): Eukaryota > Viridiplantae > Streptophyta > Pinopsida > Pinales > Pinaceae > Pinus > Pinus taeda. The sequence continues at coordinate 4,686 of APFE031689525.1, forward strand.
ACTCAATCTATCTTGCATAAGCATTCTAGAATCTAGCTTGCATTAAGAACTTACCTCCTAGCATAAGCTAGGATGGTAGACTCTTAGAAGCAACCCTTTTCCAATTAACTTGAGGGATTCAACTATTCTTAGTGGTTAACACAATGATCTTTTAGTAGCGAGAGCCACAGTCTCTACAGTTACGGAGGAACTGGGTGGGTGGAACACAGGGGGGAGGTATTGTTAATCAGGACACTGCCTGCCTCCCGTTGGCTTCCATTTCACAACCTACTCTGAAGGCTATTTCTCAAAACAATTAAGGGAGAAGTTCTATTTAGATTAGGAATCTAAATCTAAAATTTACCAAGATCATTTCATCACACATAGATTCTAGGATTTTCACATCATATAGGTTAGTTGATCATTCAAGCAACAGGTGTCCATCCGATTACTTGACATTAATTTACATTAAGAAATAATTATGACTCCATAAGGAACTGGTTTCATACTTGAAAATCTAATCTAATCATTAATCTTGCTAAAATTCTAACAAGTAGATAGGCTACTCATCTGTGTCTCCCAAACAAGTTGGTTCCCAACTTGTTTTCTTTCACCTCATTTCCATAGGAACTATCCCCCATAGCCTGCTGTTGGGAGACAACTAGAATGGAGTGGGCGGGGATTAGAGTGACAGTCCCCGCCTTGAGTGGTTGTGTGCCTGTACAATCCGAGTGACTACAAGGACTATCTCATCTGCAAGCTACTCTTGATCGTTACCAATTTTTCTTTTTCCCAACACTTACCAATACACTGATATTCTTTCAAATCGGGATAAGAATTGGGATCTCTGAACACCAACACCTACCCCTATATTCATCCTTCAAGAAGAAGGACACCGATTCCAGCCAAAACATGACTTTTAAAACCTCGCTCTCTATCCACAGAGAGGCTTGTGGCTTCTGTGATTCCCTCCTCCATATTTGGAAAACAAATTCCTCCAATGTTAACTTCTTGGCCATTGAAGGCCCTCGAAACACCATCATGGTAGTCTATTAATGGAAGAAAAATTGCTCCCATCCCACCTCTCGAAAATACTGATAAATTTCTGAATAAGCTTCAAGAAGATCGAGTCCTTTGGGCTCTCCTCTATGTAACCTTCCTCTTCTTCCCATAATTTCCATTATCAAACACTTGCACCAGAAACATGAGTGGGATTCGATCTGAGGCTTCAGGATAACTAGAACTCTTGGCGGCGGAACCATGTCCTGTGAAATCCCATTCACATCATATCACCCTCCACTTAGTCAACACTCGCTTGATCGATTATTGTTCCTCCATTGACGTGTGCTCCATCAACACCTTTTAATCTTGACCATACAAACTTAAAATTTCCTTCGGCCGCTGATCATCTATCGGTCAATGTTTAATATTCCAAATTTACAGATTTGCTTTGCTACTTTGGTTGTCAACAAATTTTTATTTTACAAATCCACAATAGCGCTGGTATTTTATTTGTCAACACTTTTATACTATTTTTTACAAATTGGCAATGACACTAAAACTGCTAGCGCCTTAAAACTATTAACTAAGATTGTGATAACAATTTCTTTACCCGCCATTGATACCCAGAACGTAAACGATGGTAATACCAATGCTGGATCATTTTCCTTAGATGATGTGCTTAGTTTCAAAGGTAATTCTTTCCCTTGTGGGAATCATTCTAGTTTTTTTAATTCTAATAATCGTTATATTCTAGATGCCCGCAACAATCATAATGCGAATTTTGTAAACAATATTTTTGTTCCTAGTTCTTAAAACAATTTTGTTCCTTGGGAAATCCTCAAATTTGATTTTGTGGAGGCGCTCTCATAATTTCTTAAGTTTTTTAAATTTCCTTATGATTTGATTAAAGAGATGTTGATATGACTTCCAACATAATATATGTGGAAATACGAAACTATCTACGAACAATGGAACAACAATCCATGGTTGATCATAGGTGATGTAAAGAACAATGATAATTATTGGGCATACTCCACCTACTTAAGAAGTTTGTAGACCACCCATCTATCAATTCCGTTTATGGAGGTAATGGGGGTACAAGATCTGGAATATGTCTTCTATCATTACCTAGGATCAATAACAAGCTTGTTATTCTTTGATACCCATTCAAGCTACACCATTTATGTCTGCAAGCTTGTTACAAGTAGGTTTGTTACCCTTCCATGAACGTCAACACGAGACCATTATTTCATAGGGGAGATAGGTATTGTGTAGCAAGGAGATAGAAACAAAGTGGCGATGGTGCATCACTCAGTTACGTAGACTGAATAAAAGATGGTGGAATCTATGACTCTTATATGAAGGCATGGACGAGGGAAAGACAACTACCATATAATTTGAGTTCTTCAACAGATGAGAATGTGAATATAATTGTTTTCCATGGAGACTTCTTCCATTGTTTAATGGAGACTGCTAGCACCAATAGGGATGATGGTGTGTACAACATTATGGTTTTCAACATGTGAGAGGGGACATCAACATTTATGGTATTACCAGAGTGTCTAAATGATTCCCTAATTGTTGACTTCACTCAATTGCTTCATTGTGAATTGCAAATTTGGTTGGTGTCGAAGGTGATGGAATGGAGGAAAACACAAGTTAGGGTGCTCAATTTTTTTTTGCACGTCTAAAAATTCTATTGATCCATCAAAAATGAATTACATCACATCATAGCACATCAGTATTCCCCTAATCACACAACACCCCATTACATTTTCCCTTCTTGGACTTAGGCTCCAAGATTATACATTAGCTTGTTTTTCTTTCCTTTCCTCTTTCAAATCTAGCCCAAGGGATTGTTTGAGATATCCACTTCCTTTCCTTGAGATGTTTCCATTGTCAGTTCTTCGACATACTTGTTGGCTCCTTGTCACAATCTAAATGATATGATTCATGGATATATTTTTACCCACTCTTTGCAGATGCCAAAATTATGGCTAAATTTTGTGCCCTACTAATTGACGGGTAAACTTCATCCCTTAATGGTTGAGATGGAATATCATGAGTCTGAGCTGGGTTTGAAGGAGAAGTGCCATCATTATGAGTCTTATGATTTTGAGAATTACTTGACTTGTGAGCCACAATGGACTTAGAATCATTGGGTCCTATTGTTGCACATGATGTCTAGGTAGCGCGACAACGCTCAGAGTAAGGGCTGTCACTCTTAAATCCTTACTCACTTCGTTTAGACTCTCTCCTAGACAAGTCAAGGGGGGTAGTCCCTAGGTAAATGGATGAGAAATCTTGTGGATCACGGGCTCTAGGAGATTTTAAAGATGGACAACTTGAAGAATCTAGACGATTAAAACAGATTGATAGATTAAACACCAACGTAAACTAGACACGACCATAAGATAGAAACAAATATAGACCAGTGCCTTCGAACCCTCAATAAAACAAGCTATCTAGAATGATTTTCAATAAGTGACGAAAAGTGACGATCATAAATAATCCACAAAAATGCCCAACACTAGATCATGCAAGATATTCTAGATTTAAGACATTTATTGTTAATGACCAAGATCTAGAATTAATTGATTCTCTTTTAACATTTATTGCACTAGACTATAGAAGAATCATGAGAATTTAAGATTTAGTGTTTAACATCAGAGACACCAAGGAATTTAAAATTAATCGACGGGTCAAAAATCGAAATTTTAATGGGCCATAGGCCACATTAATTAACGTTTAAGTGAAAAACCACTTAATGTAAATCCATAATCACAAATTTAAATTTTTAGAATTTTTTAAATGTTTAAATTTGAAAGTTTTTTTCATTATTATTATTATTATTATTATTTTTATTTTATTTTTTATTTTGAAAATTTTAAAATTTTTTTAGGATTTTTTAAAGTTTTTGATTTTTTATATTTTGGAAAAATTTAATTTTTTTAGGATTTTTAAAAGTTTTGTAATTTTTATTTATTTTTTGGGAAATTTTTTTAATAATTTTTTTAATTTTAGAGTTTTTTTATTAAAAAATAGATAAACCTAAAAGAAAAGGGGGAAAAGCAAAATCGTAAAAATGAAACAATGCAATAAAATCAAATCAATTAAGAAAGAAAGAAAAAAATCAAAACCGAAATCAGACTTAAAATTTTAAACTAGCTAAAGTCTATACCCCTAAAAACAAATACAAACAAAATGAAAGTGGATTTTATACAATGAAAGGGAAATAACCTAACCCTACAAACACGCAAAAACTGAAAGCCAGATCTAGCCAATGCATACATAACAAAGAAGTCGAATGTTTTGTTTTAGATGTGAATGCAGGTTTGCGGAAGCTGAAGCTTGCTCGATGAAAAGGGAGGAGGATGCTTGCAAGTTTAGGAAGTAAGTAGCGGACAGAGCAGCGAGGGGGAGGGAGAAACACGTGGAGGTTTCAGTTTTCTGTTGTGTGCAGGTGCAGGACTATAGCATAGGAAAGAGTAGGATGGTGAGGGCAGCGTGAATGAGTAGCTGAAGGGAGATTGCGTGGTGGTTGAGGATGCCAGAAGGAAACGCAGTTGAAACAAAACTAAATCGTAATTTATTCCTTTTAATGAAACCTAACCTAAGGAATATAAACAAAATAAAATTCTAAACTAAAATCTAAATATGTAAACTTAACAAAATAAAGAAATAAATAAGACCAAAAGATGTTTAACCCTAAATCATAAAAAAAATATCATGAATATGCTAACCATACAAATTAAAAAATAATAATAAAAAACTTTGAAAATGTCTAATTAAATTGAAAATTGAAAATTCCCTTTAGTGACTTTTTGTGCTAAGCCAGGATATAGAGAAAATTTTTATGCTTAAATTTTCATATCTGAAGATTAACTATTTGAAAGCGATGATTTTCCTAGATTTGGGTGATTGAGCATAATCATTTAAGTTCTAGGATCTAAACTGGTTAGCATTTAAATCTCATGGTTGTTTAAAAGCATTTTCATCTCCTGAAATTTAATTGCTAAGGCATTGTGCATCTAGTGAAATTAATCGTCATTGCTTGGATCATTTAAGGCTTGTTACATGTTAGATATTTCGCAAATATTTTCAAGTGATTGCTAAAGAGTTTTCATATCTCTGTTTTCTAAGCAACAATTGATAATCAAATCCATAAGGCACTGGTATTTGTCATTTAAAATCAAATTAAATCTTAAGTCTTGCTAAGCCTTAATCAAGTATTTGATTGCCTCGTTGTGTCTCTCGAACCGATTGATTCCCAGCTGGTTCTCTTTCATCCCATTTCTCCATAGGGTCTACCCCCCTTAGATTGTTGTAGGGAGACAACTTAAATGGAGAGATCGAGGATCAGGGTGATAACCCTCGATCTGAGCGTTGTTGTGGTGCCTAGACACTTTATGCGACAACATGTCCTTTTGGATTTTTCCATCCATGATTTATCTTCTTAGCTTCAAGGTGCGATGAGGTGCCTTGCGAATATGGGCAAAAATTCTATAGGTGTTTAGGTTGCTGGAAAAATCTACAATGAAAAATTGTATTTTTATAATCCATTAGTTGGGAATAAACTCTATTTCCTCATTTAAGGAGGATTTTGTCCTTTTGGAATTTTCCATCCATGATTTATCTTCTTAGCTTTAAGGTGCGATGAGGTGCCTTGCGAATATGGGCAAAAATTCTATAGGTGTTTAGGCTGCTGGAAAAATCTACAACGAAAAATTGTATTTTTATAATCCATTGGTTGGGAATAAACTCTATTTCCCCATTTAAGGAGGATTTTGTCCGACAATCTTTTACTAAGGTCCACTTCAACACATATGCGAATAAATGTGTGAATTCCTTTTATAATCCTTTTTGTGTTAATTTTAATGAAGTAGCCTAACAAATTACCTAAATATTCTAAGATACCTGGATGTGTCATATGGATGGGAAAATTGGGAAACCTCACCCATACTGGAGTTTCTAGATTTGAAATAGATGGAGGATTAAAATCTGGAAATCAGGGTTGAAGGGAGAGACCAGATCGACCCGAAAACCACGGTCCCTGATCAAAAACCTTATGTCAGTCCTCTAACTTCTAAAAAATAACAATAAAAAATCCTTTAGAGTAGAAATGTACCACAACACCTGAAGACTAATTTTGGTGAACCCACTCCTTGAGAACTGATGATGAATGCCAAAAATAATTGAAATGACAGATAATTTCTTTCTGTTCATAATTTGCAGCTATGAAACAACATGCAATATTTTTCACCTTAAGAGAAGTGGTTTCAACTAACTGTTGCACCATAAATGTAGATCCAGAGAGATATTTAGGGTTTGGTGAAGGAGGCTTTGGTTTTAGAACATCTTTAAACGATCTTGGTGGGACTAAGGTAGATGCACCCCCCCTTTGGCACCAACTCAAATTCTTGCTACGGTGTAAATCATGGCATCCTTTGTAATGGTGCATTCATTGAGGGGCTTCTGGTTCTAAAGTTGCCGCCCTTCATGAATGAGATAAAAGCATTCATTAGGAATGTGCATCTCCTCCTGTAACATTTTCACAAGCGAGAAAACAATATTTGAGTTCGAAACCTACAAAAAAAAGATTCCCCTAAGATTGGTTTCACCAGAATCGAGAAACTCTCTAGATATGAGCTCTAAATCACTGCAAACCCTACATTTCCAAATCCTTCAACACCAACAATTCTTGAAACTCTGGCAGATTCGCAAAGCTCTCTCTTCAAAACAATGTATAAGTGAGGATGCTCATTATGTGGGTATATGTGAAGTTATTTTCTCACCATCAATTGATAAGGGAGGGGTCAGTTGTATTGAAACAACCGTATAAATTATTTTAAAAACTATTATTAAGTATAAAAATTAAAATTATCATACATTAATAGTTTTATAAAGATACTTATTACAATATAAAGTTAACTTAATTAATATTAATTAAAGTATAATAGTATATAAGTAAATAAATAATAAAATAATTAGTAAGGTCCACAAGAAAGAAGATAACATTGACTTACTAAAGTTAACCTATAAAAATAGATAAGCGACGTACACATATAGAGATAATCTTTCTCATTCTCATTATGCTCTCAGAACAAAACATCCCAATGTAACAAACATAATAATAATTAATAATTAATAAAAAGGTGTAAATATGTGTCTTATTAAATAGACACATCTCTTCATGTGAAAGGGCACCCTGCCTGGTATTTATAACAAGTCCCGTCATTTGTAACAACAATCATTCTATCATTCTATCATCTTATCAATAGATATTTTACAATACATTTGTGTACAACACAGTTTAAGTACAAATAAAATATTTTTTTGTTTACTACAATGTGTTGTCCAAGGTTATGTTAATGAAACTCTTTAATTTGATTATCATTGTACCTCTTAGACATATACTTTTCCCATAATTATTTCTCAAATCTTTTCCAAGTAAGTTCCTTTTCTTTGATGCCTTTTACATTTTTAAGATCTTCCAACCATATGTCAACTTTTCCTTTTAGATTAAAAATGGCTACCCTAGCATTCATATTCTCAGAATAGTCATGAATTCTGAAGTACTTATTTAAAGGTAAGGGGCTTTGCTTTATTGAATGATTTTGTCATTTTTTCCTCACTCTCCCTTTTTTGGTTGACTTTTTGACTTGGTTGTAGCACTAGATAGTTTGTCATGGTTGATTTCTTCTCTTTTTAAAGTGTTGAGTGGAGTTCCCCCCCTCACTATGTATTCACTTGCATGCATGTGCCTCTTCTTTGACTTGCTGCCTTCTGCCTTATTGGTTTCTGTGACACAGGTAAGTACCCTCTGCGGACAGAGGCAACCCCTCTAGCCCTAGAGTTGGTCTAGTCACTACACAGACAATATCAAAGAAAACTTCCTTAGAAAGTTGGTCTTATGAAGACCTACCTTTAATCCGACGTTCGATGAAGTCCTCGTTGTGTTGCTCCAACTCTTTGTTCTTCTAGTCATTCATATCTATAAACAACATGTAGAGAAACACCACAAACACAAATAGAAAACAACCAAACAATCTACTTGAAGAGTCAAGGAACCTCAAGCTATCGACATGTAATTTAATGCACGATATAGGAAACAAGCTGTTGATTTGTATTAATATAAATCAAAGTAAACTTACAACCGGGCCTTGATGTCGTAAACCTCCTTGAAGGGTCTTGTCGGTATTGTTGGAAATAATACAAAGGGGGGGGGGGGG
>APFE031689529.1:9015-22373 GCA_000404065.3 Pinus taeda
AGTCCCGATTTTGGGATCCAGTGGGAAATCTCTGTGTATATGTGTTTTATGTGTTATGCTCTCGCATTTTTTTTTTTTCCTTTGATTTAGAATTCGCATGTAGGTAATTTCTATACGGGGTTAAAAACTACACATAGGAGCACCAAAAGGCTAATATCGGAGCAGGTAATATTAGAATATCGAAGGTTGGAGCATATCAAAATATTAGAACCTCGTAATTCCTTAACATTGCAACTCTTTGAAAGTGTCGAGGTTTGTGAATGTGTAGAAATACAAAGGTTTTCATTGCAAAACCAAGGCGTGTCATGATCCCTTCTCTCTCCTTTGATAGGACACATGGAGGCATGTGATTAGCTCCGAGAATCTGAAGTGGCAATTGACATTAGTATGACGTGAATTTATGGTGAACACATGGTATCTTGTTTTGGCACTTTTGGTGGCCCCAATAGGCAAAACATGGTGCCACATGTCACCAATTAGAAGGCACATGTGGTGAAATTTTGTAGGAAAGACGTCATCCTGGAGGTCAACATATCGAAGGATGAGGACATCGTAACTCCTATACAAATGGCATTTGAAAAGGTTATGATAAAGGGGGCTCATATATTATCAGGCACATGGTCGTATGGAGCTCAAAGGAACCAAGGTCTAAGCAGAGGGAGCTAGATCACAATTGGGACTTTGCAAAAGTTATGAAAAGAAGGGGCTTCAATATAACGCTACAATGGTAAGTTAAGCTGGCAGTCATAGGCTTAGTTTTATGAGAAATAAGACACTTAGGGAGCTAAGTACCAAGGGGACTAAGGATATTAGAGTTGTGTAATATCATAACATTTGTTATATTTGAGTTATGATATGTTTTGGCTCTGATGAAATAGTATAGTGAGTTAAATGGATGAATGGGTTGGAAACTAAAGATTAAATGTGGAACAACAGAGTTGATTTATGGAGTCAGGTTGATATACAGAAAGTGCATAGATAAGGAAACAAGGACAACAGTTGACACAGAAGAACTGAAGAGATGGAGAAAGAAATTGACTACTTTGTGTGCATGTCCAGTAGATTTAAATGAGGATCATAGTGGCCACTTTTAAGCTCTATGGAGAAATGAATTAGCATAAGAATTCATGGTAGAGCATACATGTCTCCTGAAATTAAAATCTCAGTATGGAGGATTACATAGGGAGTCAGTGAAGAACTCAAAAGCCCATTTCAGGGTTTTATGCCATGACATGTTTCGACCAGCAGACGCAACAACATTAGGAGGAGCCATACTAAGGTACATGGGCAGTATGGACATAGTTAGCAAAGCTAACATTGTGCAGTGTGTATTAGAGGATCAAAAGCCTTAATTTCCATCAAGCAATGTGGGGAGTAGAGTGTATTGTTGGTGAGAAGCTCAGCGAGATCAGAACATGTGTTGTGAGAATAATAGTGAGATCAGAGCTGAAGACTGTGAAGTAGAGAGCTTGTAGAGGGAAGGAAAAGTGTTGGGGATATGTTGTTGGGAGCAAAGAGAAAAGAGAATTTGTATAAGAGAAAATGGAGTATGTGGAACAATAGTAGACCAAGAGAATAATTTGTTTATGCAACCAACCAGATTGATATTTTATTTGTAATTATATATGCCTTTGTTTTCAGTTTGAAGATGATATGAAATAGTAGAACAGCGGCAAGAGAAAGTTGTAGTTTGCATTTATAAGAGGTTGGTGCCTCTTGGAAATTTGGCACTTGCTAATCTAAGTGGGTCAATGCCTCCTCTGAATGGGTGATCATAAACAAACTGATGTAATTAAGTAGGTCCTTAAATTAGATCATAAAAAACAACAAATTGGTGGTTTTTTTCCCTCTAGGTTTCCACGTGAAAACCCCAGTGTCAAAGTGTGTATGTTTCTCATGCAATTGGTTTTGTGAACATATGAGTGATTAAACTTGCTTCTTACTTTCTTTATGAATAAATTCTCTCATAAGTAACAAAAAATAAAAGTAATTGAAAGAATATTCAGGAAAATGATTTAATAATCTCACTATTACTGATTCACCACCCCCTCTAGTCATTCCTTATTCCAACAATTGTTTCAGACAGTCCTTCAGGAACTTATAACATGGGAGGTTATATATATTATTATATATATATTATATTTATATTATATTTATATATATATATATATATATATATATATATTTATAAGAAATTTTGTCTAGAAAGGATTCACGGGCTTACTCAGTAGATACCAATCTTTGATGGGACACATATGGCCTTTTGGAGGTAAGGATGGAAGTGTATCTTATGTCCCTGTGAGTAGATGTTTGGAATTCAGTACGAGTATACTACAATGTCCCTAATATTCATACCATTGTTTCAGATGGTAAAAAATTATATGGAAATAATTCTAAAGCGCAGAATGCCATTATCTTTGGTATTAGTCAATCAAAACTTGTAAAGGTTATGTATTGTAGGTATGATAAGGAAGTGTGGATAAATCTTAATCAGAGTCATGAAGGAGATGACAAAGTCAAGCAGGCGAAACTTCAAACCTTCACAATGAGGTTTGAGACCTTGAGAATGAGTGAAGATGAAAGCATAGCATAGTACTTCTTCAGAGTTTATGATGTAACCAATATGACTAGAGGATTTGGTGAAGAGATCGAGGAAGAGATCATTGTTCAGAAAATATTAAGACCACTGCCCATGAGTTTTAATGCCAAAGTCTCATCTATTGAAGAAATGGTTAATTTAAAGGATCTAAAGATGGACGAGCTGCATGATACTCTCACAACCTATGAGATGAGAGTAGAAAGAGACAAGTCTGAACCTAAGGAACAAGCATTCAAAGTATCAAAAAAGGCCAAGGAGCACAAAGATCATCAAGACTGCTCTAGATATGAATCTAATCAGTATTTGGCTCAATTAGCCAGGAAACTAAAGCATGGATCAGGAAAATATAAAGGGAATTTTCCCTTTAAATACTTTGACTATGGAAGAGTTGGACATTTTTCATCCAAATTCCCTTATAAAGGAAAGGCTAAAAAGGAACATGATCATAAATTTGGAAACAAGTCTTAGAAACATTAGAAGAAAAAGCTCTATATGAAAAAGGAGCTCTAATCCAAAGAGGATAGCTCAACACCAAAGTTAGATAGTGAAAACGCTTCATAGGATTATTGAGATAAGTATTTACTTGTGGAATTTGGAACATACTCTAGGAAATAAAGTATTAAGGAATCTGAAGAGGAAGAAGAAGGAGTAGTAGACCATGAAGGGGAACTCATCAATGTTCTTGATGAGTTAAATAAAGCAAGGAAGAAGAATAAGAAGCTGAAGGAACAACTATAACATGCTAAATAAGGTATGTATAACTCTGATAATGAGGATTTTTCTTATCGAAAGGAAAAAAATTTAAGAAGCTATCAAGAGAAAATATAGTTTACTCCTTCTACTAGTAGAAAAATAAGGAACATGTGAGAAACTAGAAGAAGAGAAAAAGAAATTAAAATATGAGTTGCTCAAGTTAAGGAAGGAAACAATCTCAAAGATATGAAAATATGATATTCTGTCTTTGAAAATCAAACTAGAAGAAGTTAAATGAAAGGAATTGGTTCTTCAAGACTTGATTCGTGAATGGGAAGAGAATTGTTAATGTCTTGAGGTAGAGGTTGTTTCTCTAAGAACCAACCTTGAGGGAATAAAGACTAAGAAGGGTTTAAATGAGAAATTTTGCAGAAGGAACAAGGAAACTAGATTAGATTGTAGATAGCCAAAGGTGCTCAGGAATCAAGAAAGGTCTACGATAGTCAAAGATGTAGGAATATTCTATGGAGAAGATTAAATTTAGGTTTAGGAAGATTGAAAGAACCTCAGAGCTATCTAAAGAAGCATCAAGAGACAATCAATGAAGACAAAAGCGCATCAAGGCAAAGAGAAGATCATCAATGTATAATGAATCAATCATCTAGACGACCAAGGTACCTTCATGCACAAACTCATAAGACTTCCAAGAATAGGAATGCCTATTTAATTTATGGTGATTGTTATAAGTGTCATATCTTTGGACATAAAGATGTTGATTGCAAAAGGATCAAAGTTGAAAGATATTCAAATTTAGATATAATAAGTATCAAAATCTTAGATCTCAAAACTCTCCTCTCATAGGTTCAAATGCCTTCTCTTCCCTGTTAAGTGAATTAGAATGCTTAAAATGTAATAAGTTCGAGAAAAAATCAAGTGAGTGCATAAGCAGGTTTCAATACATATCTAATTTCCAAAATATTAGACAATCAACGATCCAAAAGAATAAGGGGAGCTAGAAATGAAAGACTAAAAAGAGCATGTAGTGTGGACTCGCTCTATTAGCCCATAATCAAGAGAATAGATGGTATGTCGATAATGGTTGTTCCAAGAATATTACTAGGGATAAAATAAAATTTATGTCACTAAAAGAAAAGGATAGAGGAAATAATGTCACCTTCAGAAACAATTCTCCAACAAGAATTAAGAGTAAAGGCATAGTCAGCCTTGATCAAAAGATAAAAGAACAAAATGTGTTGTATGTATAAGGTCTTAAGCACAATTTTCTTAATGTTAGCCAAATGTGTGATAATGGGCATGATGTGACCTTTCAATCCAAGGATTGTGATGTATTATACATGAATAACGAAAAACTGGAGGGGAAAGTAATCATAACCCACAATAATTTACATGTGTTTGATGATTCCAGGGTTAACTGCTATTTAAGAAAAACGAATGAAGCACAATTGTGGCACAAGAGGATTGGCCATATGAATTTTGAAAGTTTGATAAAATTTAGTAAGATGGGATCTATGAGTGGATTTCCAAGACTTTCAAGGCTCAATAACTCAATATGCAAGTCATGCCTATTTGGAAAGTAGACTACGACTCATTTCAAGACAAAATATTTCTCTTCATCTAGACCATCAGAGCTCATTCACACAGATATTTGTGGCCCAACCAAAGAAAAAACCCCAAAAGAAGAAGGATATTTAATGTTTCTCATTGATGATTTTACTATGGCCACTTGGATTGTGCTCTTAAAATAAAATTCAGAAGCATTTAAGCATTTAAAAAAATTTAAAGCTCAAGTAGAAAATTAGAAAGACTTATAGATAAAATTCTTAATATCAGACAAAGGAGGAGAGTACACTTGAAAAGAGTTTGAGCAATTTTGTAAAGAGAATGACATGAGGAGGCAATATTCGGTGGAAAGAACTCCACAAAAAAATGGAGTAGTGGAGAGAGAATAGAACAATCCAGGGAATGTCCAGAGCAATGTTGGATGAAGCAGATGTGTTTGACATCGTCTAAGGAGAAGCAGCACATGAAACAATGTATCTATCAAACAAAACTCAACTCAGGCCTAATAGTAATAAAAATCCCAATGAGTTGTGGAAGGGAAGACCTACATCAGTTAAACAGCTCAAGGTGTTTGGGAGAAGGTTCTTCATCAAAAGGAATGATAAGAATCCTAGAATGTTTCAATCACATGATGACGAGGGAATTTTACTCAGGTACCCTACTTGAAGTAAAAGATATAAGTGTTATAACAAGCAGACAAAGAGATTGAGGATTTCATTGATGTGATAGTATATGAAATAGATTCACAAATCGAGTCCTCTAAAATAAATATGAACTCATATGATGAATAAAATTCATATATGAGATCCATAGATCTAGAAGAAACAAATTCAGATAGTGAAGTTGAGGAAGCAGGCACAACTCCAAGGCCAAATATATCTTCCAGGTATGTACAAAAAGAACATTCTGAGGGTCAGATACATTAAGATCAAAGACATGGTGTTTAAACGAGGAAACTTATTAGCAATATAAGTTGTGCAATTCTAGCTCTGTTGTCACAAATTGAACCCAAGAGGCTTAGCCAAGTAAGTGATGACACATTCTTGGTGAAGGCTATGAACGAAGAACTTGACTAGATTGAAAAGAATGACACTTGGGAGCTTCTTCCAAGGCCTAAAGAGAAACCTTTTATTGGAACCTATTGGGTTTTCAAAAATAAGTTGAATGAGTAGTGTCAGGTAATCAGGAACAATTCTCAAATGGTTTGCGAAATGTATGCTCAAATAGAAGGGACATCTTTTGAGGAAACTTTTTCACAGTAGCAAGACTGGAAGCTATCAGAATATTTCTTGCTCTTGCAACATCAGGGTATATCAGATGGATGTGAAGTTTGAATTTCTCAATGGATATCTAGAAGAAGAACTATACATTGAGCATCCAGAAGAATTTATACTCAACAAATATGAAGGGTTTGTATGCAAATTGAAAAAGGCTCTATATGGGCTAAAACAGGTTCCTAGAGCTTGGTGCGAAATGCTAGATACATAACTTCATAAACAAGGCTTCAAGAAAGGTATGGCTGACCTCAATTTATACCTAAAGTCTAGAGGGGAGCATCTACTAACTGTAGTAGTGTATATAGATGATATAATCTTTGGCAGTGACATGGAACAATTGGGGCATCAATTCACAAAATGTATGTAGACAGAGTTTGAAATATCCATGATTGGATAGTTGCCTTTCTTCCTGGGATTTCAAATCTCTCAGTCTCCAAGTGGAGCATTTATCTCCCAATCCAAATACCTTTGAGAAACTCTAAAGAAATTAGGAATGGAAGATTGCAAGCCAGTGAGAACACCTATGGTCACATGTTGCAAATTGTGAAAATAATATAGGATGCCACTGGTAAAATAGACTGAATATAGATCCATGATAGGATAATTTTTGTATCTTCCATCTTTGAGGCCATGCATCATGCCATTTGTGGGTCTTGTGGCCACATTTCAGGCCTTCCTATGTAAAATTCATTTTGTTGTTGTCAAAAGGATTTTCAAATATCTTCAAGGAACAACAAAATATGGACAATTGTATGCTAAGGGAAGAGAACTTAAATTGAAGACCTACACTGATACTGATTGGGATGAAAGTATTGATTATAAGAATAGCACCTTAGGTGCATCCTTCTTCTTGGGGAAATGCTTGTTGTCTGGGTCAACAAGAAACAAGCCTCCATTTTATCAACTACTGGAACAGATTATATTGTTATGGCTACCCATTGCATGCCAATTCTATGGATGAAGCAGACTTTAGAATATATTCAGGTAGAGTTTACTGATCCTATTCCAATTATGTGTGATAATACAAGTGCCATCAACATCTATAAAAATCCATTCATGCATTCAACGACAAAGCATATTCTAATCAAGTTCCATTTCTTGAGGGAACAAGTTGATGTCAATATTGTCAAACTTGAATACGTAGCCACTATAGACCAACTTGCAGATATATTTACTAAGCCATTGGCAAGAGAACGCTTCAAATATCTCAAGCAGTAGATAGGATTTGTGACTCCTTTCAAATGACTTCATTTTGTTATGTGTTGGTAGCTACTCAACATATGGGATCAATGGAGGAGTACGATGCAGTGGTTTAGGGGGAGTATTCAAGAAGTATTAGTTTCCATTGAAGATAAAGGGGGAGAATATTACTAGGGCATCATAGAAGACCATGCCTAGCTTCAGGGGAAGCTTAATCAAAGAATACCATGACTAGCTTAAGGGGGATCTTACTGTGTTTCAATCAATTCCAAAGGGGGAGTTTTTTGGATGGTTGGCAGTGACTGGATAACTAGTGGATGTGATTGTGTTGCTATGATTATGTTGGCATTGATGTCAACTAGATCAGAATGTTGCTTGGGAGTCCGGGAGGAATCATACGGTATTTCTAGGCTTATGCTAAAGAATCATCAGAATCATCATAGTAGCAGTTTTAATGTAAAACCATAAAATAATGACTATGGTGATTAGGAGACCGGAAGGAATCCCATGGTTGCAGTAGTGCTCTGTAGAGAATCATAATAGTAGCAGGCTTACTGGAGAAGCCTTAAAATAATGAATATGGTGGTTGGGAGTTTAGGAATCTATGAGAAAAGAATGGCAAAGAGTTTGTATCCATTTTATAGGTAGAATATGGGCTCAAATTAAACATCAGATCCTCTTTATTGCAAATTTCTCTAAACAAGCTTTCCAACTATGTGTGGAAGTCTGAAAATGGTCTCCTGGATCGAAAGTTAGGGTCTGCTGAAGTTAGGGACCTAAAGTCCTAAGTAGGTTGAACTGTGGGAGGTTAGCACATCAAAGTGAGCTTTATTAGAGATCAAAATATCTTAACCTTCGATCACATCGAGACTCGATATCAAAATGTTGAAGCAGGCAATATCAGAGGTTGGAGAATATCAGAACCCTAGAGCATAGGGCCATAGGAGCACTAGAAGGCTAATATCATAATAGTTAATATTAGAATATCGAAGGTTATATCATATCAGAATATCAGAAACTCATAAGTCCTTACCACTGCAATTCTTTGAAAGTACCGAGGTTTGCGAAGGTGTAGAAATACAAATGTTTTTGTTGCAAAACCAAGGCATGTCAGGACCCCTTCTCTCTCCTCTATTAGGACACATAGGGGCATGTGATTGGCTCTGAGAAAATGAAGTGGCAACTGACATTAGCATGACATGATAGTACAATGGAAATGTGGCATCTTGGTTTTGAACTTTCTGTGGCACAAATGGGAAAATCAAGGTGACACATGTCACCACTAAAAAAGATTCCACGTGGTGAAATGACGTAGGCATGACATCATCTTGGAGGTCATTGTACCAAAGGATGAGGACATTGTAACTCCTATACAAATGGCATTTGAAAAAGTTACGATAAAGGGGGCTATGGTATTATTTGACACATGGTCATATGTAGCTCAAAGGAATCAAGGTCCAGGTAGAGGGAGCTAGATCTCGATTGGGCCTTTATGAAAGTTACAAAAAGCAGGGTCTCTGATATAACACTACAATGGTAAAGTAATCCAATGGTCATAGGCCTGGTCTTATGTGTAAGAAAATTCCCAGGGAGCTAAGCACCAAGGGGGCTAAGGATATCAAATATGTGTAATATTGTAAAATTTCCTTTGTTTGAGATATGATATGTTAAGTCTATGATAAAATAATGCAGTGAGTTAAATGGATGAATGGGTCGATAGCTGGAGATTAAATATGGATTAGCAAAGTTGGTTTACTGAGTCAGCTGGATCTGGAGAAATTAGGGGGAAAAGGAAATGAGGAAAGCTGTTCAGAGAAAATAATTGAAGAGGTTGAGAAAGAAATAGGTTGATTCACGTGCACATCTGGTAGATTTAAATGAGGAATGCAGTGGCCATTCTAGAGTACTTTGAAGTTATCTGGAGTAGTGAATAAGCATAAGAAGTCTCAGTAGAGTGTGCAAGCCACCTGAGATTAAAATCTTAGTATGGAGGATTACACATGGAGTGAGTGAAGAACTCGAAAGCCCGTTTCCATGTTTAATTCCATGACAAAGTCAACTAGTAGATGTAACCATAGTAGGAGGAGCTATACTAAGGTACACTCGGGCATTATGGACACAATAAGGAGAGACAACATTGTGTAGTGTGCATCAGATGATCAAAACGATCAATTTTCATCGATCAATGTGGGGAGTAGAGTTTATTATTGGTGAGAAGAGAAGAGAGATAAGAACATGTGTTGTGAGAAGAACAATGAGAGCAGAGCTGAAGAGTGTGCAGCAGAGAGCTTATGTGAGTGAAGGTAGAGTGCTAAGGATATGTTGTTGGGAGAAGAGAGAAAAGAGAAATTGTATGATACCAAAGGGAGTTTGTGGAACAATAATAGACGAAGATAAGAATTTGTTTCTACAACCAATCAGACTGGTACTTTATCTGTAATTATATATGCCTTTGTTTTCAGTTTGAAAATTGTATGAAATAGTAGAACAGTGGCAAGAGCAGGTTGTAGCCTGCACTGAAAAGAGTTTAGTGCCTCTTGGAAGGTTGATTCTTGCTAACCTAAGGGGGTCAGTGCCTCCTGTGAGTGGGTGCTCACAAACAAACTGATGTAATTAATTAGGTGCTTAAATTACATCATAAACAAGCAACAAATTGGTGGATTTTCCCTCTAGTTTTCCATGTGATAACATAGATGTCAAAATGTGTATGCTTCTCATGTGATTGATTGTATGAACATATGAATTATTAAACTTTCTACTTACTTTATTTATGAATAAACACTCTCATAAGTAATAGAAAATAAAAAGGACTAAAAACATATTCAGGAAGATGATTTAAGAATCTCACTATTATTGATTGACCTCCCCTCTCAGTAATTCCTTATTCCAACATGTGAAACAATTTATTACGAAAATTTAATGTAATGTAGAAAGGAGGGCTATCATTGTCTTTTTTTTTTGGGTATGTGTTTTACAGACCCAAAACAGTGGGGGGGGGGGGGGGGGGGGGGGGGAGGACAATGGTTGGCAGAACTACCCATGGTTTTGTGCATGGCTTTGCACATGGTTTTGGGCATGATGGTTTTTTGCCCATGGTATTTTGTAGATTCGGTCAAGGGAATATGGTTGTTTTGTAATCCAAGGTTAATTTTGGGGTTTATGAATGTTTCGACATGTATATAAATGTATTGTAACATTGAAAGGAATATAATGAAAAATCAATCTAGTAGTCCTAGTTTTGGGATCTAGGGGAAAATATTTGTGTATGTTTGTTTTATGTTCTTACCATCATATATTTTTCTATTTTAAGAATTCATTTGCAGGTAGTTTTGTACATGGTTAAATCCTACATTTGGTATTAGAGTTGTTTTGGATTTAGGGGTACACCTTTTATGCTAAGGGGTTTTTCTCAGGCCTATGGTAGACCTTCTTATAGTGGGATATCTACGAGATCGATTCTTACAATGAAAGAAAATGGTGAACATTGGAAAGATAGGAATTGAGAAATTCAATGGAAAAATTTTTGAGTTGTGGAAGCTAAAGATGGAGGATCTATTGGTGGATAAAGGTTAGTGGATCATGGTAGATCTAGTTACTAAACCAACAACAATGTTAGTAGAGAAATGGGAAAATTTGGATCGGAAGGAAAATAGCACAATATAGTTGTGTATCTCAAATGATGTATTATTGAATGTATCAGAGGAATCTATGGCAAAGGCTTTGTGGGATAGTTTAGGGACTTTGTACCATTCTAAGTCTCCAGTGAACAAACTGTTCATGTGGAAAAAGATATATAACCTGAGGATGAAGGATGGAGACATGGTAACAAAGCATCTAAATGCCTTTAATACTATGGTAAGGAATTTTTGATCTATTAATATAAAAAATTTAGATAAATATAACTGCAACAATTTGTTGTGTTCTCTACCAGATTTGTGGGATAGTCTGGTTATTGCTATAGGTAGCAATACAACTACCTTGAAGGTTGATGAAACATTCCCATCCTTGAGATCTGAGGAGGTGAAACAAAAAAATATTGAGAGCCAAAATGGAGATGCCTTTTCTGTATCAAGATGGTCCCATAACAGAAACAAAAATAAGTCTTTCAGTGGGAGACCTAAATTTAGAGGGAGATCTAAATCTCTAGAAAAACTTGTAAAGGTGTGCTGGAAATGCAAAAAGGAAGGGCACTACAAAAAGGACTGTAGATATAAATCTCCTAAGAAAAGAAAGAGATCTGGTGATGCTATTTTTTCATAGGTGAAAACCACCTCAAATCAAGGTGGGGATGTGTACTCGACTTCTTCTTCAAGTACACATGTAGATCACGAGGCATAGTTAATTGACGCAGGTGCATCCTTTCACTTCACTCCCCATAGGTAGTGGTTCTATGAGTATGAGAAATATGATGGTGGTGATGTCTTCTTAGGGAATGGTAGGAAGGATAGAATCACCGAATGTGGAGAATCCAAGTTGAAGTTGCAAGGTGGAAGGATTATAACACTTCCCGGTGTTCTGCATATTCCTGCATTGTCTAGAAATCTGATTTTTGTAAGCAACATAGATGATGTGGGTGTAAAAATATTTTTTGAGAAAGATACATGCAATATGGTTGAGGGATCATTGTTATTGATACATGCAGTTTGGATTGGAACTTTGTACAAGATTCTGGGTAACAATGTTATTGATAGGTGCAACAGTTTTCTGGTTCTTGAAAGTGGAGTAGAAAATCTATTGTCTCTCAAGAAAAGACCATGTTATGGAATCAAAGGTTTGGACATATTAGAGAGAAGGGTCATTTAATACTACATGGTAATGGTATGGTATAAGGTATGTCTAATTTCTGTCAGCCTTTCGATATCTATGAACATTGTGTATATGGGAAGCAGAATCAAGTGAGGTTCCCCTCTAGTGCTAAGAGGGTGAAAGGGATATTAGATCTTGTGCACAGTGATGTGTTTGGACCTATGTCAGTCCCATCACTGGGTAATTTTGTGTACTATGTCTCATTTATAGATGACTTCTCAAGGAATACATGGATATATTTCGTCAAGAAGAAACCTGATGTCTTTGACAAGTTTATAGAATTTAAGGTCTTGGTGGAAAATTAGACAAGGAAGAGGATCAAGGTTTTGAGGACAGATAATGGTGGAGAGTTCTAAGAAAAGGAATTTGAAGAGTTGTATAATAATTTTGGTATAGCACGACAAAATACTACTCCATACACACCTCAATAAAATGGAGTTTTAGGAAGAATGAATAAGACATTGATGGAAAAGGAAAGAAGCACGCTTAGTGGTGTCAGGTTAGGATAAGAATTTTGGGTAGAGGCAGTGGATACTACATGTTACTTGGTTAACAGATCACCTCCATCAACGTTGGAGGATAAGACTCTACATGAGGTATGGACTATTAACAAACCATCTCTTTCACATATGAGGGTATTTGGATGTGATGCATATGTGCACGTTCCGAAGGATAAAATAAATAAGTTGGATAGTGAATATGAGAGGTGAATATTTATTAGGTATAAGGATGGTTTAAAAGGTTATCATCTTTAGAACACAAGAACAAGGAATGTCATGCGGAAAGAGTTAATCTTGCGGACAAAACCAACCTCCCTAGAAGCTTAAGGCTTTCTAGTGACAAACAAGACAATTAAGAACAATCCTTCGCTAAACATGCATTTACCATACAAGAAATCAAGTGTTTAGATCCTACCTGTAGTCCAATGCTGTTGTAGTAGTCCAGCCTCGCCGATATAGATGAGCTCCTCCTTCACTTCAAAACCTGCATTCACTAACAATCAAATGATTAAATAGCACCTGAATATCTCATAAAATAAAACATATTCAACATACAGACCAAGGAGTATATGCAACAACTCATTAATAAAAAATTATTGAGAAGAATGGACTTATTTGTATTAATAGGAAACAAAAGAAACCATTACAACCTAAGCCTTGGTGTTGTGCAAGTTCCTCCCAGGGTCCAGCAAGATTTTTCCT
>APFE031689529.1:70973-97660 GCA_000404065.3 Pinus taeda
TAGAACATCTTTGTGCAGAACTTGCTTACAGTTGGGGGAGCATGAACAGCACACTTCAGCAGAGCAGAGATTTGAGCATGTACTCAGAGGGAGCATGGACAGATTGGTACACCTTGGCATATACAAAAGGGGAGCTCATTCAGAGACTGCAGTAGGTACTCAGGGGGAGTATGGACAGTGGAATGTTTATCAAGGAAAGAGAATATCTTGGTCTGCCCTTTGCCCTTGATGTCAAAGGAGGAGAGTGATTTGGTGTTATTGCCATCAAGTCCAAAGGGGAAGATTGTTGGCATTATGATGCATGTGTTGTACTTGATGGAAAACCACTCATAGAAGAACAACTCACTTATATATAACTAGATGAATCTACAAAAGAGATATCAGATGTGATAGAATACATGGGATGTAGGACAACTCCAAGGAATCAGTTCAGATGTAATGAACAATGACAACTCATTAAGATGACAGTTCTCAGTATGACAAGTTAGCTTTGCCACAAGTTCAAAGGGGGAGATTGTTAGCATTATGATACAAGTGTTGTCCTTGATGGCAACTCACACAGATGACATATCATAGTGTAGCAGGTCAGTATCAAAGAATTGATGATCAGACTACAAAGAATGAAGAAAGAAAAGTATATATGCAGGTTCACTATATACCAAGTCCTGTACACACGCAGGTTCACTATATACCAAGTCGCATACATACGCAAGTTCGCTATATACCAAGTAGGTTAGACACACAGGTTATACACGCAGGTTCACTATATACAAAGATGCATATGCACGCGGGATTGCTGATCAAAAGTCACGTATGCGTATGCACACACTTTCATGCATGGAAAAGTGCGTACATGTGGGAAAGATTATTTTTGGGTCCATGGTATTTAGACCTATGGTTTTGGACCTTGGTATTGCGTCGAAAGTGTTGAACCCAGGTATTGGGTCCCTAGTATTGGTTCTAAATGGTTTTGGACCATGGTATTTATTAAGGCCTAAGACTATAAAAGGATAAGAAAATCATTAGGCAAAGGCATTCAGAAAATCTTGAATATCTGATCAAGTATGATATCCAGTATGTAGGTTATGGGTTCATGATACCTTGCTTGATCTGAGATACGGAGGAATCTCAACGCTTGATGGAGAAAAAGATCTAAGGATAGATCGGGATCTAATGGCTTGGAATGAATCATTTCTATACGGTTTGATCTTGTTAATTCTAGATCTGTATACTGACGCATGTAATGTTTTGTAAATATTATGATCTGGGTATAACTCAAGTTTGGAATAGCTGCAAATCATGAATGAATATTTATAGATGTATATGCTGGTTGACTATGATAAAACCACGTACATACGCAGGTTAGATACATCTAAGTAGCATATACCATATGAGCTATGATGTTTGAAGTTACATGTGGTTCTAGTTGTTGATGATTTCTGATGATTGTTTACTGGTGTCAGTATTCTGCATATTCGGTTTGGTTGATTGTGTTTAGCTTCAGTGTTGATGGATGAGATCTAATAATGGAAAAGGATCATAATGACCTATATTTGTGTGATTTGATGGACTATATTTGATTTATAACACACATATTATCCTTGTATATGTAATAAGCTAGGTATTTCTGAAGTCAGGAAATGCAGCAAGTTATAAGTAAGTAATTAATGACATGTACACTAGTTTGTTTTGGTGGAGTTGTGTATACACGTTGGTTCGGCTCTTCCAAGTAGCATATGCAGTCTGATGCATGATTTTTGATGATACAGTTAGATCTGAATGTTGTTGCAGAGTTCTGTGTTCTGGTGACTGCAGGTGTTGATAGGGGTTCAGTGATTCAGTATTGGGTGATTCAGAGATTGATGATGCTAGTGTTGATTGATTGTGTGCCTCAATGATATTGATGGGTCCAGTATGAGAATTGGCTGAAACGTGGCCTTCAGATTATGGTGTTGTGTTTCAGGAGTATCTAGTCTGAAAATTTATGAAACATGGTCCCTAGAAGAAAAGAGAAGGTTGTAGCCTTCTATAGGTTAGCACCTACATACTAGTACCTCAGCTAGTACAAGAGCTAAGGGGCTTGTAGCTCCCTTCCAAGAGAAGCTGGAGAATGAGAGAAGGTTGTAGCCTTCTATAGGTAGCAGCCTGCGTACTGGTATAAGACTGCATCAATACAAAAATATTGTAAAAAGAAGTTTCTTATTAAAAGAAGATAGAGACAAATTGCAACAGGTGGTTTTCACCCACATTGGGTTTCCACCTTACATCTCGGTGTTCATGTGTGTTGATTTTGTGTGATGATCCGTTCTATTTTACTAGTCCTTTTAAGTGTTCATATAGTTAATAATGTTTTGATGCACTCATTAAGGATCAACTAACTGAATCTTAAGTTTACTGGATATACGCTTGTTGCATTACACACAATTGCGTATACACGCAGTTTTCCTTAACTGAAGTAGCGTATATGAATCTTTGTATGGGAATAAAAAAAGTTATATTGATTTGATAATACTGATTCACCCCCCCCTCTCAGTATTATTTCCAACAATATCATCAATGCGTGGAAGAGGATAACGGTTCTTGATCATTATTTTATTTAGTGGTCTATAATTAATGCACATCCTCCACAAACCATCTTTATTTCTCACTATTATGATTGGAGATCCACATGGTGATGTGCTTGGTCTTATGAACCCTTTATCTCCTAGCCCCTTCTTTTATGAGTAGATATCCCTAACTCATGTATAAATAAGAGGAATGGTTGTTAGTTATTCATTAGCATCAGATTTATGATTGTTCATTTAGCATGAATAACATCATTTTATCCAAAATTATGAGTTATAAGTGTTGTTTAATTCTTAAGGTGTAATAGTTGTTCATGTGTGCTCATTAAGAAATGGAAGGATCCCCATACCAAGATAAGTACACTTTGTCGTATAGTAATGTTCATATTTTTTAATAAACTAGTTTTAATTTTGATGTTCATCTTATTTCTTTGCTGTAAATACTTGTATATAATTTTAGTATGAATTCATGTTATGGCCATGTTTTCTTGTGTGAAGATTGATCTCCTTTCAGTAGCTAGTTTTTATGTGAGAAGGACAACCAGAAAATCCTATGTCAGGAGCCTCTTCTCCATGAGATAGACTCAATTGGAACAAGATTTACTTTCTTATATTCTTTCCTAGATTACATTTATGTGAAGTTTGATTTCCTTTCAGTAGCTAATTTTTATGTGAGAAGGACAATGAGGTCCTCCTAAGTTAGGAGACTCTTGTCCATGAGCTAAGAACTAAACTGAAAACAATATTTACTTGCTTTCGTTTATATTCTTCCTTTCATACTTTCTTATATTTTTGGCAATGTTATTATAGAAAGATTGTAGAAGGACAATCAGGACTCTTGAACAAGAGACTCTTCTCTATCTTCTAAAGTAAACTAATTCCATAGATCAAACATTTTAATGCTTTCATAAAAATAGATCTGAATCTTTTCTTTTCAAAATAGATTAGATTTGTAATATGCATTTCCATTCTAAACAAACTTCCTACACTAGTTTCATCTCATGTCCCATATATTTTGGTTTGCTTCTAAGTTTACGAAACCCCTAGGTTGACAAATTAAATGATAGGGATTTAGCATACGATTAAATCACCCAACAGTTTATATTGACATTTAGCTTTGAATATCATTTTCCATATATATATTGACAATATTTTTCTAATGCTCAGGACCTGGAGCAGGGTGAAACCTTCCCTCCCCATGATAAGAGATCGATCCTATGGTCAATACTGGTTGTACTTTCGCACCTTCGATAACCTCCCAAACAATGGCGCTAAAATGTCAGTATTCAGATATGAATAATAGAATTCACCCTTCCCACATTAATTATCAATATGGGGCTCGTCTTGTTATTTCAAGGCTACCATGTAAAGTCTATGCAGGTCACAACAAGAAATAACAGTAACAACAATCAGAGTAATAGAAAATTAGGATTCACAACAACATAAACTTAATGAACCATTACAGTGATAGAGAAATAATCACAACAAAAATAAATCTACACACACCACTAATCCAATACCACCTAATCAGGAGAGTGGGCCCAACTCTCTAATCAAGGTTGTGGAAAAATGATCGAAGGCTGGAAAATATTTAGAAGATTAGTATTGCATTAATCAAAAGGAAAATACAGAAGTCTATTGTTACATCCTTAAAGGAAAACCTTCAATATCTGACCTGCTCCCTATATGTGTTATCTCCCCTTTCTCTCTGATTTGTGTGTTTTAAATATACAAACAAAAGATGGAAATTTACAAAAAACTGATTACAAAATTATTTCCCATACAATTTAGATTGATTACAAAATATTCATAAGAAAGATGAGATTTACAGATCTTTCCATCATTATTCAGCTGGAACAAGTTGAATTTGGTTATTGCAATTAGGACAATTTGGAAAATGAACACAACAAAAAATATGTGAATTTGTCCTTCAAATGACCTTTCTTTTCTTTCAAACCATATCGAATTTCAGGAAAATTTTCAATGAGAAACTAATTTGTTCTATTCTGCACAAAACCCATGTCTCATATTTTTAAGAATCTTCTTTGTTTTCCCGTAACGTCTGATGCAAAACTCTCACATTTTATCCCAAGGAATTTCTAAGTTGGAATATTTGATTATGAGCTGAAGATTAAATTTGCAATCTGGAAGAGATATTGGAGGCTAAAATCATGAGTGATGTTATAAGAAATTTATTAATAAACCATCATTAGAAAAACCATGCATAATAATAATCAATTTATTAAAAATAAAGGAGAACAAATATTACTTTTTTTTCTAAGTAAGTTAAATCTATTAATATGATACAAAAAAGTGGAATTACAGTGAGGCTCGGCCATAGAGGAACCAAGCCTCAATCATCACACAGTCATAATAATTATCTTTGACTGCCCTAATAGAGGGGAAACCAGTCCAAAAATATAGGTCCAAAAATAACCCACACAGGGGTAACCAGTTTAATCATAGCATTACTGAGACAATTTAACCATATCAAAATTCTAACCCAAAGACACATAAAACTAAACAGAAACTGAACCAACAACATGACAAAATGTCCACCTAGCCAACTCGACACTGGGCACTCAGTCTTCTCAGGTCGGTTCCTCCACAATCGGACATGCGTACTTGTCCGGGTTGTCTTCCTTGTTTGACTCGCCACATCCATGCTCTTGTTGGCCTCCCTCCATGCTACATGCTCCTACACGCGGACCTGACGTGTCACCTTGGCAACTACCAAAAGCCTGTGTATAACTAAGTTTGCCCTTCTCAACATGATGACTACCAGCAATAGCTTTGCCATGCATTCTGGTTCAACCTTCATCAGCTTCCCATTCACAAGTGTTGTCCCAACTCCTTCTGCTCGGACTTGCTCTATTTGCCTCCTCAGTATGATCATCTAGAGTAGCAGGTGGCTCGATTTCTTCCATGATGGTAATTGAGACAGTGGCAATGATAACTGGGCAGTTCAGAGAACTGTAGAAGTAGAATTGTGTGGTGTGAGGAGCAGGGTGCGAAGGCAAGGGAAAGTTGGTAGTGCGAACTACTGCATCTCCACGACCTAAGCTATGGAGCCAGGCTTTGCATCTGCCACTTCGCATGTCTGGGTACCACCCCACAAAACTGTGCAGGTTGGGATTGTCGGCAAAGGAGGCAGGGGAGGCTGAATCAGGGCTAGGCATAGCAGGTGAACGAGAGCTTCCACCTTGCGTGTCCCCTCTTCGACTACGCATACGATGGTGGACCATGGTGGGGAAGGGAATAGGGAGAGAATCAACATGGATTGTGGAGGAATTAACAAAGGATCTATGCAGGGAGGTTACAGAGGAGTTGAGGTCATGAGAAAGATTGCAGAGGTTGGTGTGGGAATGGTGGAAGCCATTACCAAAATCAATATAGCTCAATAGCCAACATCTACAGCGAGTGATGGTGCACACATTCGGCTCTCCTGCCTGCGGAGGACAGACATAGTGAATCAGGGGGGGCAGAATAACAGAGAAATTCACCGGTTCCATTGTTATGTGGGTAATGGCTCTGCCTCGGCCTATGCAGTCATTAAATGGCTCTTGCAAGGTGCCGTGAATGCCATTGAGGGTGGCATGGGGGAAGTTTGAGGGGGCCATGTGGCCACCCCATTCGCCGCTTTGCCATCTTATCATATTAACTCCTAGGATGAACACCGACATCCGGGTGAGAACAAATATTACTTATCCACAAAGCATAAATAATAATGAAATGGAATTATATGATAAATTATGGTAAATAATGTGATAAAAGTATAGTATAAATAAATGAAATGGATGTTAAGAAGTGCTAATAATAATGAAAAATTAGTAGCCCAAGATCTCCCCCAAACTTAACATATTTCATGTCCTCATGCAACCCAATGCTTTTGTATTAACCAAGTTGTAATAAAATAATTAAAATTCTCACCCCACCTCATGATATTGATGGAACAAAATGCCTTTTCCCCAAATGATTCTTTAAAACAATAGGTGTTCAATTCTAGCAATGTTCGTGAAGTTGTAACAATTTTCATATTTACTTTCAATCTTATGAAGTTACATTAAAGTATGATACAAGTAAAAACAAAATTTGTTAACTCTTTTCTCAAAAATTACAAACCAGATATTGCTGAAATTTTGCAAGCAAATTTCTACTATATTAATTCTTCTCCAATCTGAAAATCAAATCTATTTGATGCACAGATCTTGAGTTATAAAAAAAAATGTCTTTAGGTAATGATGTTTAATTTCTCAAAAATTTAAATTAGTTTTGCTTGAGATTTCACAAGTTTGTTCCTATTACCTTAATACTTCTCCACACCAAAAATTAAGGCAATCCAATGAATGGATTTCAATATATCATCAAAATGGTTGTAGGTAATAGTGCATGATTTTTGGAATTTACCAATTGGTTTAGCTTAAAATTTTCTTGGTTAATGATACGTCTTTGTTGTCCAAAAATCACAAAGATGCATACAAATCAATTTATGCATTGTAAAAAAGAATGAAATTGTATAACTTAAATGAGGAAGAAATGAGAAAACATCCATCATGCATAGCAACTCTTCCCCCAAACTAGAGAATTAGCATGCCCTAATGCTACACTAGAAAACAAATTGAGGTGGTTGCTACAATCGTTGTTGAAATCTTTGCTTCATGTATAATAACATGAAATACACAAGGTTTTGAGAATGAATAAGGAGATTGATGGATGATAAATAATATTAATGGCATGGTCATGGCGAATAAATTAACGAAAGTAACACTCCCCCAAATTGAAAGCTTTTTTGTTTCTGAAAAATAGGAAGTGGTAAAGAAGGGGAAATAATGGTTGAAAAATATGAATGAATAAAGCTCAGTGGTTTTTTTCATGACATTCTCCTAAACTTTTAATAAATCAAAAACTTATGTTATTTTACCTCAAGTTATACCTCTGTAAAAATGTGGAATGGCATGTATGGATTGATATTTCTTGAAGATGATGTAGGTTAAGATGATGTTGAAAGTGATGCAGAAGGTGGAAGCCATGCAAGCTTAAAGAAAGTAATCAGAAAGTGTAGCAGGATTTCCTTCCCCCAAACTGATTAGTTTCCATGTCATCAAGATTTTTATAACACATCTCATGAGTATCCTCAATTAATAATTCATTAGGATTCAAAATCATAATTAGACCTCTTTATCCTACCCCAAAATAATAGTAGTGTTATTAAGCTATGAATAAATGGAGATTGATTGGGTAAAGCCATTATCTTTGGTTAAAGTCATGAAACTTGTAGAATAAATGAATGATAGATTAGATGATACAAAATGTCAAATATCAAATATCCCAAAAGTTTCATCCCTAACATGTAAAGTAAATATTTATAACTCAATAATAAATGTAAACCAAAACCATCATCATCTAAGAACTCATTAATATTACCCCATGAACCATGAGTTCTAGAAAACCTTATTTATGCAATAATGGGTATTATCGCAGTTAGTTTTGAGAAAACAAGGTAACCAAGTAGATCATAGTATTTAATTAACTTCTATACCATAGGCATGGCCACTACTTCCAACAGGCGTCCATAACCTCAATAGGGATTCCTTTTAACCCATTGAGATGCCAGTGTCCCATCTATTAGAAATAAGTACATAGTTGCAAAAGCATTTCAATTTACTTAGATGTCCACTGAATATCATTGATTCATCTTGGTAACCAGCTAATAACAATGCCATTCATGGGAGCTAATAAAATTGAATAAGACAGCTCGTGATGAGACCTCTTGTCCTTTAGTTTTATGATCGAAGGTCATTACCCTGGCTTAGTGACCAGTAGTGGTAATGTCATTCTATTATGACCTATGATCATGGTATGTCAGCTCATGATGAGACCTCCTATCGTCTAGTTGACTATTTATGTTTAAAATTCAACTATGGTTGTTGTTAATCAACAAAATACTACTTAATAGATGGGGTGACAGGTCAGCTCCTTAAGAGCTAGGGATGGCGTAAAAAGTTTTGTACTAATTATTTTCAACTCGGGTAATTTCTCTTCTCAAAAACTAATAACCTTCAAATGGTTGTTGATAAATATAATTTTCTTTGTTAAGATTGGGGTTGAGGAATAGTTCATTAGATAGTGATGGAAAGATTTAAATACAATTTTGTAGTCATCATTATAAATTTTACAAGATCAAGGACTTGACAAATTATGAAAGTTGGAAGTTGGCATGATGAAATAATCTTTGCATAATTATTCCTTAAAAATAAGATTATGCTTATAGATAAACAAAGATAAATTTACTACCAATCATTATATCAAAGAGGACCTAGATAGTTAAAAGTATTTCCTATTCACCAAGTTAATGTCATTGTACATGATTCAAGTTCTAATGTGTGTGGATAAGTGTGCAAGGTATGGTGGGAGTTACGGATTGTTACTGATTATGGTGGTAATAATCATGAGATGTACGAATTGACACAAGATTTAATAACAATGATGACATGACATCATTTCTATTAAATACGATACGTTTTCTATTAAATGCAACACATCCCCCCAACTAAGATATGAACGTCCTCGGTCATGGTTGGTTATGCCATAAGTGAAACACCAATCAAATCCATGGAGTTGGTCAGGGCCATACCTGGAGACTTACCTTGGTGGAGTATTAGCATGGGTGGAGTAACAACATTGGTCAAGTAACAACGTTGGGGGAGTAACATCAATGGAGTAATAGCACCGGTGGAGTAACAACAACAGCAGAGTAACAACACTGGTGGAGTAATAGCACTAGTGGAGTAACAACATCGGAAAAGTGCCAACACCAATGGAGTAACAACATTGGAAAAGTAACAACATCAATGGAGTAACAAAACTAGTGGAGTAACAACATCGACGGAGTAACAACGCCGGTGGAGTAATAGCATTGGCAGAGTATCAGCACTGGAGGAGTAATAGCACCAATGGACTAACAACACTAGCGGAGTAATAACACTGCTGGAGTAACATCACTGGTGGAGTAATAGCACTAGTGGAGTAAAAACACCAACGGAGTAACAACATCGGCGCAGTAACATCATTGGTAGAGTAACAACACTAGTAGAGAAACAACACTGGTAGAGTAATGGCACAAGGAGTAACAACGCTGACTGAGTAATAGCATTGACGGAGTAACAACATTGGCAGAGTAACAGAACTGGAGAAGTAACAACATCAGTGGAGTAACAACACCAGTGAAGTATCAACATTGGTGAAGTATAAGAACCAATGAAGTAACAACACCATAATAGTTTTTGATATTAGATATGAGGAAACCATATACTAATAAGACCGGGAACAAAAGTATAGATGTGGAGCAACATCATGAAACTTGAGAACTTCCTTATTTTGTTTTGAGAACAAAAGATGTGAATTTGAAGTAAACAACACCTAAAGCATAAAAACATAAGAGAACTCAGAAAAGAAACAACATTTTATTAAAAAAATAAAAATAAATAAATAAATAACTTATGTTACAACGACTGTGATTTTGGTTGCATCAATGTTGTTTTCTAAGGGAACATCAATCTATTTATAGAAACAACAATATGTCAATGGTAAATGAATGGAAAAATGTTTTGGTTGAAATGGCTTAGATCTTCAAATGGAAATACATTCCCCATTTCTCTTGTTATAAATCCATTAAGTGATGAAAAGTCTTCATGTTGTTTCCTTTGGGTTGGTAAACAATAGCAGGAAAAATTTTGCAACAAGATATTATGCTCCATTTTTTTAGATCATGGCACCTACAAAGAATCAAAATCATATAATATTAAATTTCTTAATATGTTCTTGGATGACATGCTATTATTTCATTATCATTTTCTTCAAGAATCACTTGTTCATAAGTTGACCTCTTTATTCTCCTCGGACCTGCAAAAACCGAGCATCTACCTAAAATAAAACATGAAATGATGGAAGAAGAGAGGTGATCAAGTTCTAATCCAAAATAAAAACTAGTTACTCTATAAAGCAAATCCATAAAAGGATAAAGAAAAAATTATTTGTCACCTACGGGAAAGCAATGGTCGACATAATAAACAACAATGTTTTAATCATAACTCCTTTGTTTTTCATCTGATTTGAATGATTCCAATGCAAAATGAAAGCTAATTCAAATAGATATCACCAATAGAAACAATTTTTAAAAAATCTATGACACAATATGTCAAATTTACTTAGAACAACCTGCATAAGAGAGTCACTTTCGATTTCCCAACTTATACCGACAATTGATATTTTAAGCATAACATTTTTGTTTGATGACTGATTGAGCTAATTCAAATAGAATATTAAATTAGATTCATTTAAATATATCCAATAGAAACATTTTTTAAAGGCATGAATAATTGATGGGTCAAATGTGCTAAGGAACAGTCGGAAAAATAGAGTTTTAAAGGGGCTTATTTACGATAGACAATCAATATTTTGGTCGTAACTTTCTCATATAATATCAAAATTGAGTTCTTAAAAATTCATTTGGAACTATATTAATATAGGAATATACCATAGTAACAGATTTTAAAAATATAGCCATTTAGTCCTCCAAAAGTTGACTGTCCCAACTCTGCTCCTGAGATGCCTACTAGACATATTGTCAATGTTTTGGTCATAATGCTTTTGTTTCAAATCCAAATTGAGTTATTCAAATTGGATTAGAAAGTATAAATAAAGGGCTACTTAGGATAGAAAAATATTTTTAAAATATTCCCATTTGGTACCTGAAAACATGATTGTCTCAATTGTGTTTTCAGGGGGTTTATCAAGCCCCAAAGCCATAAGATATGATAATCAAGCAATTTCTTTTCTGAAATGATGACGAGTGTTTGTAGAAATATGATTTTGAATATAATTCATTGACACACACAAATAAATTTAAATATCTACCACTGATATTGATTTACTTAGCATATTGCATCAAACATAACTCTTTCTACATATGAAGAAAATTATTTATTTATGTACTTATTTATTCTATTTTCTACACTAACTTACTCTACCTTGAAAAAAAAAATATACTTACGTATAATAGTACTTCCAATGGAACCATTTTCGTAATAAGGCCTCAAGTGTTTATATACCCAAATTTGAGAAATGCATGTCAATAAACACTAGGGTATGAGAGACCAAGTTCCCCATTAAGGATGGTGCCAACAATTTTTGAACTAGGGAGTGATGTTGCAAGAAAATGATAGAGTGAAACCAATCTTCAATATAGTATTAGTTTCCCATAACTTTCGTATCATGAGTTCCTTCGAATAGGTTTCGAATTTTGTTGATGCTTTCTTCCTTGACCTCGACCCATGAGTTTTTCGAGTCTTCCTCTACCTATTTTGTTTGTTTTTCTGTTCATACTGCTATCACTGAAAAGATTTCAAAGGAAAAGGGTAAGGTAAGGGAGAATTGGCCTTGGTTATTCTCAAGTTCCTTTCATGCATAAGAAGCACTTGGCAAACTCAGGGTCAGCATACATCAGAGTTCTTTGAAGGCTCAAGAAAGGCATGTAAGTTTTTGAACAACTTCATGGTAGATGGAAAGGCCATTTCAAGCAAAGGAAAGATCAAGAGTTGAATTGGCATTAAAACTGTATTTTGGTGATTACACAGCAGTTTCGTAGCGCGCTACGAAACTGCTGTAGCTGCATATTTTGATATAGTTGACCAGTTTTGAGGAACAAAAGGGAAACCTTTTTGAAAGGGAGTTTCTGAATAAGGATCATTCACACAACACAAACATCTAGCAAGGGAAAAAAGGGCAAAGGAAAAGCATATATGAACCATAAGCCATTTGTTATAAAAGTAATCACAGCAAGTATTTTTCATCATACTTCAAGCATCGTTGAAGAAGGTTTTGTCTTCATACAGGTACATGGGCAAGGTCTACACATGAAAAGAAAAATATTTCAAAACATTTTCGTGTAATCAAAGAAGGACAGTAGGCATAATTGCTTTCGAATATCCTTGTGAAGATCAAAAGCAAAAAGGAGGAACTTTCTCTCCTTGTTTGTACCAGTCAATTTCTAGAAGCATTTATGAGCCGTTAAAACCTCATCTCTAAAAAGTGAAAGAGGTTTTCATCCCTAATATAATGAAGTACAAAAACCGCCTTCAGTTTCCTCAAATACATCCTGATCTGGGAGAAATGAATGATTAAACTTGCACTACGAAACTGCTGTAGGTGCAAGTTTTTCACAGGCATATATCTCTGTTTTACACCTTTTTTTCAAAGGCACATTCTGGGAGGTAGGGATGGTGTTTAAAAAAACCAAGAGAATTTTTTGTTCAGCATGGATTGGTTCACAAAAGCCTCCTTCATTTTTTCTAAATACGGTTTTTGGGAGAAGTTATGAGCTCTTTCCCAAGACCCATTTTTCAACCAGAACAGAGCAAGGGACAGTCTCCTAGTTTCTAGGAACATCAAGGATCGATTCTGGATAGCTGGAGAAGTATTTTAAAAAACCAAGAGAGGTTTTTGTTACAGACATCCTAGAATACAAGAACCTCCTTCAGTTTCGAAAAATGTGGTATGGATGAGGAGATAAAGGCTCTGTCCCACGTGCCATTTTCAGGGATCCTAAACCTAAAAACATGGAAACATGTTCCCTAATTTCTAGGGTTTGTCTTCAGCAGTCAGATGACCACGTGAGAGGCTTCACCAAATTCGACTTCTTTAGGTTGCAAGTTGTCAAATAATGCTTTAAATTCTTAGATAAGGTTGTTGTAATCATAATAAGGAGTTACACTCCTAGTTGTATTAGGTCTCTAGGACTCCTAGTTAGGTGTCATTTGCATTTAATAGTTAGTTTTAAGTATCAATAGGTGTCATAGTAGGATGAATTCGAATTCCCCTCATGCTTGAGGAGGAATCCAATTTATGTAAAGAGCTCTATATATAGCTGAAGCATCAATGTACTCAGGGTTGGAAATTTTATGAAAAAGCTTGTATTTGGCTTATGTAAGACTCAGTTTCAGTAATACACATTTGACTTTACTTCTCAGGATTCATGATGGATTTTTTTATGTTCCGAATATGTGATGTTGTCCTTTCCCTAATGTCTTGCAGTTGTTATGGATGTATAATCACTCAGAATTCAATGAATGTGCTCTGACTTCCTGTATACATTTATAAACTGTGTGGTCCTATATGAGTTTATGTTCTGAATGTTTAAATGCTGAATGCCCTGACTTCCATGTAAGGTTGAGATCATTGTTTTATTGAGGTGTGATTGACTCCATAGGCCCAATGGAAACTTATGAAAGTGTTTCCACCATTCATATTTCTCACAGTTGTTCTACAAGAGTTAGCCATCTTATCTATAATAAAAATCATTAACCCATCTAGAGAGAGCCCTCTCAGGTTGAGGAGGCTAAGCCTCAGCCTAAAGTAGGTTTGAAACAGTTACTTGAAGTCTTCCTGGTCTGTAGCCTTCTAGGGTCTGATTTTGAGATAACACATACAATCTACTGAAAAGAATTATTCAATTGAATCTAAATCTCAGGACCTGGAACAGGGTGAAAACTTCCCTTCCCAGGACGAGAGGGTGGCCCATAAAGTCAAGAAGTAAAAAGAAAGAGAAACAAACCAACCATAGAATATAAGCTCAAGGCCAAAAATAGGGTGGAAACTTCCCTTCCCAAGACTAGAGAGTGGTTCCTAAAATCAATAAAAAAGGAAAGAAACAACCAAATAAATCTAATGCTCAGGACCTAGAACAGGGAAAAAACTTCCCTTCCCAGGATGAGAGAGTGGTTCCTACGAATAACAAAAAAGGCAGGAAATTGAAAAAAACAAAATACAATGAATGTAAATCTAATGCTCGGGACCTAGAGTAGGGTGAAACATTCCCTCCCTAGGACAAGAGGGTGGTCCTAAAAGAATGAGGAAACAATGAATCAAAGAAACCAAAGCGATCTAATGCTCAAGACCTGGAGCAAGGTGAAAACTTCCCTCCCAAGGATGAGAGATCGATCCTATGGCCAATATTGGTTGTACTTTCGTGCCTTCAATAGACTCCACCGAAATGGCACCAAAATGTTTCTCTTCAGATATGAATTATAGAATTCACCATTCCCCACATTAATTCTC
This sequence comes from Pinus taeda, assembly GCA_000404065.3. Lineage (NCBI taxonomy): Eukaryota > Viridiplantae > Streptophyta > Pinopsida > Pinales > Pinaceae > Pinus > Pinus taeda. Next base: position 85,652 of record APFE031689529.1, read on the forward strand.
AATCTAGGGCTCATCTTGTTATTTAAAGGATATCGTGCAAACTGTAAGCAAGCCATAGTTTCCCTACCCAGCATTGGACATTCAAGAAATAATATAACAATGTGTAACAGTAAGAAATAACAGTAATAGAAATCATAGTAACAACAAATTAGGATTCACATCAACACAAATTTAATGAACCATTACATCGATAAATAAATATTCACAACAGAAATAAATCTGCACACACCACCAATCCAACAACACCTGATGAGGAAAGTGGGCCCAACTCTCTAATCAAGGTTGTGGAAAAAAGATCGAAGGTGAGATAATACTCAGAAGATCAAGATTGCATTAATCAAGAGGAAAATACAGAAGTCTATTGTTACATTCTCAAAGGAAAAACCTTTAATATATGATATGATCCCTATATGTATTATCTATGATTTCTCTATGATTTGTGTCTTTTAAATATACAAACAAAAAATGGAAATTTACAACAAACTAATTACAAAATGATTTTCCATTCAATTTATATTGATTACAAAATATCCATAAGAAATATGAGATCTAAGAGATCTTTCCATCATGATTCAACTGGAACAACTCAAATCTAGTTATTGCAATTGGGACAATTTGCAAAATGGCCACAACAGAAAACATGTGAATATGTCCTTCCAAGAACCTCTCATTTCTCTCAATCTAGACCAAATTTCAAAAAGAGGCTTGACAGGAGACTAATTTGGTCTGTTCTGCACAAAACCCATGCATTAGATTTTTAAGATTCTTCTTCATTTTCCTGTAACGTTCGATGAAAAACTATCATGTTTTATCCCAGTGAATTTTTGAGTTCGAATATTTGATTATGAGTTGAAGATCAAATTTTCGATGTGGAAGAAATCTTGGAGGCCAAAATCATGAGTGATGTTACAAAAAAATCATCAATAAACCATCATTGGAAAAATTATGCATAATACTAATCAATTTATTAAAAATAAAGGAGAACAAATATTACTTATCCTCAAGAGCATAAATAATTATGAAATGGAATTATATAATAAATTATGGTAAATAATGTGACAAAAGAATAGTAGAAATTGATGAAATGGATGTTAAGTAGTGATAATAATAATGACAAATTTGTAGCCTAGCAATAGTTAAGAATAACCTATTTGAGAATTCAACTCCAAAGACATGACAACAACCTAACTTGGTTGTGTAGATAGAACATGCACTAGAATGCTATAACCTTATTGCAGAAGAGGAAGAACATCCTCACAATATTGACATAGAAGGATCATAAGGGCACAAAAAAGTAAATGGACCTGAGCTAGAGATGCCAGATATAACAAATCTAGTGAAAACCAAGAAGGTGAATATAGGATAAGAAGAGGAATCAAAGTTTATGACTATAGGAAATTACAGGGATGAAGATGTTAGAGCCTAGATTTACCTCAAGCTAAAAATTTAGGATCCAGTGCCAACATCAAACCACGCTCAGCTTGGTAGCTAGCCCTACCAGGTCAGGAGAGGGCTCTCTCGAGGTCAATCTCAGCTAATTATGATCACTAAAGGCTTGAGATGACTTACTTGATTACTGATCTTAGGCTAGGTATGTTTGTAAAGGAGTTTGATTGGATAAAATGATGTGTTTGTTGGCTCTAAAGGAAAAGAAAATTTTGGGTGTAGGGAATGAGGCTCAGTCTTGCAGAGGGTTCAATGGGGCAAGATAGGCAGCTGTATTTGGCACTTTAAATCAAATGAGATGGATGGTTTAGACAGAGGAGAAGTTGAAGAGGGCAAGAGAAGCCATGGATTGTTATAGACATTTTTGGGCACTACAACCCCAATCATAAATGTCCATAAACCAAAGGCTCCTAAGTCCCTAAAAGTGTTGCTTCACTCCCTAAAGGAACAAGGTCAGCTGATTACATCATCTCCCAGAATTTCTCCATAGAAAAATGCTTAGAACTGGTCAAAACTGGACCATACAGAATGCCCAGTGTAGAGGGTGTGATGCATCTCACCTACTCAGTGTAAATGGTACGATGCATACTGGAAAACCCTTCTGTAGGGTGCAATGGGCAAGAATAGACAAATGACAGAGACAGTTGCGAGGTGGAGGATCATAGAATCTTCCAGAAAATTCTCCTTTGACACTTGCCTCTCTGAATTTTCCCAGGGATGAGTAAGAGATCATCAATCTCCAAGTGGAATCAAGAACTATCAGAGAGAGGACACTAATCAAAATCCCAGAAGCTGACTCACCCCCTACAATCATCTATATATGGATCCCTCATCACAGAGATCCAGAGGCTAGAATCTTATATCTTGTAAGGAAGTCTTGTTGGTTTCCTGGTGTAATATGATAGTGTTGGGTGATCTAAGCCTTTCATGAGGTGAAGAAGGGCTTACATGCTGGGAGGATGATGCTGGGTCAGAAAAATTGGTTGTAATCCTCTTTGCTTTTCTTGATATTAATAAAGCTATTCAAGTTTTCCTCCATTTTCTTGTATGTTTGATGATATATGCATTTGTGTGGTCAATACATATCTAGTCCTCTATTGCTTATGATTGTAGATCTATGTTCTTCGATAGTATTATGCTGCTTTGATTCGACAAGTGCTCTTTGAAGCTGGGTAGACAAAGAATGAGCGGTGAAGATCTATCAGAAGGGAGATGAACCAAGCAAGGAACCAAGTGCAAGGCTGAGGTTGGTGTCCTTTGTTCCCCTCTTATCTACTTCTCATAAAGGAAAGCAAAAGTAGTTTTAGTTTGTTTCTTTCTAGGATAGCTACCAGTCTTAGTGGGATTAGCAGCTCTGAGTGGACACTATATTTCCTGATAAAAAAATGGTGGCTCCGCTGGGGAGCGAATAGATTGTTTGCTATTCTATATTTGTTTGTTTTATAAACTGACAAATGGAGCCTAAAGTCAAGGCAGCTAGCCTTCGAACCGCATTTGCTATGCAAGTGCAAAGTAGATCAATGTTGCTTTAGTCTATCTCTGGGTTTTGTTTTTAAATTGAACAATCAATCTGCAAACACTCTAATTGCCCTAGTGGTGGCTCTAGTAACCTCATTAGATCAACCCCTATGATTTATATTTATTGAACATCACTTGCTCAGCCTAAATCCCTGAACTGAGCTGCAAACTGTGACCAAAGACCAAGCACAAGTCTCGCACTGGTACCATCACACCCTCTCTTCAAGGAAGTTTGTATGCATCGCACCTCCTGTGTGTAGTAGGTGAGTTGCATACTAGATTCCTTGTGTAACAGGTGCGATGGTTAGAGAAGATTAGTTTTGCCTTCAGACTTTGGTTTTTCTTCACTCTCTTCAGCTCTATTTAGGATTTTTGTTGTCTGTGATCAGTATACCTCTGTGGAAACCCCCTTCCTTTTCATCATTCCGCCTCCATTGTGCAAAGAACTGTAAATGTTTTTATGTATTGTGCGCCATTTTCAATTCTCTTTTACAAAGAAGTAGTGTAATCAGACTATCGTTTCTTGATTTGGAAGTGTCGCAAGTGTCGTTTTTAGTCATAGAAGAGATTCCTATTGTTCTTGATGGTCGATTATATTGTTACTCTTGTATGTGATTTGATTTAGTAGTTTTTCAAGTGTCAAAAACAATTTTCAATTCGAAATTGGAAAGTGTCGTTGTTATATTCACTTCATTTTGAAGAGAAAATTGTTAGTATTGTTGCTTTGAAAATATAATTCAGATTTCTACTTAGCATTCTTCTTGTCATTCACACATTAAGAAGGCTGAAAACAAATACATGCATGTGCATTTGCATTTAGATTGCTTGTTGATTTGGTTTAGGACAGTGCATTTAGTGTGTTCTCTATGCTCTTTGTTGAAAGAATCCCATTTTTCTTTCTTTAGTAGCTAGGATTTTCATTGCAAAAGAATATTAAATGATTGTTTATCATCTTAGACTGCATTTTAGGAATTGTATATCTACATCACGCAGTGAACCTGAAAGGCAAATTTCTTAAGCAAGATAAACTATAAAATAAATTCAATGAACATAAAAATGCTTTGGAACCTAATACACAACATCTAGAAGTCTAGGATAGAGATGTATTCTAGCATCGTTAAGCCTGGTAACTATCGCTTTCATTGCTGGTTGGGTGATTCCTCCCCTTTGAGATGACAAGTGCCAGTACGGACTTGTGCTCCCACGTACCGACGAGTATATATTGGGAGACCACAATAGACTATATCCTTTATCCTTAGGAAGCCGTGTCTGCCGCCCTATCGATCGCAATGCACTGAACACAGCATTCGGGAAGATTGATTGCCATACCATAAAAAGTATTCTGTAGTTTTGCAATTGGTTTGCTAATCCCTCTGTCTAGATTTCCAGAGTAGTCTCTTTCCTTCCCTTTTAGACTCCTTAAAGGAAGAGGTCCATCTGAGCACTTTTCACTTCAGGATCATTAAAAATCGAAGGCGACTAGAGTCATATTTTGTTTTTTCTTGACTCTTAAAAATTGAAAAAACAAGTTTTGTCAAAGCGTCTAAAATTTATTTTAATCAGAATAACATAAAAGTTCCCTCATTGGTCTTTAGGTTGAGAAAAATGGAGTCTACCAACCAAGGATTTCCCCTTGGAGGAAATCCTAGTCCTTTCTCCTCTTGGGGAGATGTTGGTGCACCCCATATGGCCACATTGTCACTTCCAGGGTTAACGATTGGCTTGCCCATATGGCTCTTCTCTGCCTCTGTCGTTCAGAATAACGTGATTCCTGAGCAATCAAGTCAGCAACTAGATGATACTAGAGTTACCCCTCAACCTTCTACTTCATCGATTTCTCCCTCTCCTCCTTCCTCTTCGCTTGATGAAGCTGGTAAAGCTAAAGATCAAGTAACTGAGAAGAAGAAGAAGTAGAAGGAGAAAAAGGAAAAGAAGAAGAAGGAGCCAAAAGCAAAAGGGGGCAACCATGCGTCGTCTAGTGAAAATCCACACACTGGATCGTCTAAACCTAAATCTCCATGTGTCATTTGCAGAGGAGACCACTATCATCGAGATTGTCCTTGCATCCCTCATATCTTAAGGGACTGGCCTCCTCATTTGCACAGTCCGATGTCATCAACCTCTGATCGTGTTGAAAGTACACCGTCAACTAGTGAAAGCGAAGTATCTGGACAGAAAAGGAAATGCAAATTTCCTTGTAAACTATGTGAAGGTGATCACATCATCCACCATTGTCCCTTCCTAGACGAAGCTAAAAGAGTTTTGGATAACCATCCATCTTGACCACTATGACTCCCTCCTGGATATAAGAAACTCTTGTTGAGTCCATCACTAGTTGAAAATCCGACTCACACGCCATTATGGTCGGTCGCAGCATCTATCATTGAAGATAAGCCTTCTGAATCCACACTAGATGAAAGTCAAAAGTTTGAGGCAGCAGTTGACCTGGTCTTTCCTTCAGAAGGTCCGTCTTCAGATGATATAGTCACTGAAGACAATGAGAACGACACCGTTCAAATTCTTTTCATAAACACAGACTCCGATGAACATGGGGGAAGTTCTTCAGAGTCGTATCTGGTTGTCTATTCAGTCCCACCTCCAAGCAACCTAGTCATTTCCTTCGATTGGAATCTACTAGGCAGACCGCCTTTACCAGCTAGTGTACCATTTCGAATCATTGTACAAGCTTACAGGATGGTCCTTGCTGGTACCATCATAGATGAAGGGGCTTCTGTTAGTATCTTTTCCTCAACTACTTGGAAAGCGCTTGGTTCGCCATTGCTTATGCCTGAGATGAGAAATCTGGCAGGCTTCGACAAAGGAACCAGTTGACCGTTAGGGATCCTTCCCAATGTGCCCATAACATTGAGAAGGAAAACCATTTATATGAATGTAATGGTAGTCTAAGGACCCCTAGATTATAATCTACTCCATGGGCGTGACTATATTTATAGCATGGGAGCCATTATCTCCTCACTCTTTAGAGTAATGTGTTTTCCACATGAAGGCCGAATGGTCCAGCTCATAGACCAACTTTCGTTACCTGGCTCACACATAGCTAATAGTCAAATGCTATCCCTAAATGGTCTTTTCATGCAAGGAATGTCTCATCAATCTCCAGTCCGTCCACCTGAAGAGCACGAGTGATTCGGGAGGACATGACTAAAACCAAGGGGGCATGCACCCTGGCCTGCTCCGGCAGGGAAACTCTAGGTATAGAGTAGGTTTCCGTGAAGGAAAATGACTGGTCCGATACCCGTCCATAGAGGAATAGGAAATTAGACCGGAATAAGATTCCTTCATCAAGGTTACGTGATTGGGATTTAGAATCACCTTTGTCTAGATGGACTAAGCCAGGAAGAGTTTCTATCTGCTATGTGGATGGAAACTATCTTACAGATGCGAGAACCTCTATATGGTAGCCTGGAAAATTTTCACTATACCTGGGGGCATGCAAACCTTTTTGCATGCAAGTGAAGAGAGACCATTTATTTTCTTAGTTTGTAGATTCTCAAACCCTTTAAACTTGTAGGATTGGTTGTTCCTAACTTGCATAAAGAAAGGATGCGTGGCAAAGCTTTGAAAGGTGCAAGCTCCATAAAAAATGGAATATATAGATGAGATATCCTTATTATATGACTAGCACAAGCAATTTTTATGTGGAGTTCAAGCTCATTAAAAATTAAACCTAAGCAATGAGCAAATGTTTCCCCAAGAGTTTAAGCTCATTAAAAAATGAACCAATCCCTAGTAAATAACCATTGTGAATGCATTATCATCAGCTTTTGAGCCTTGGTCGTGTTCTCATCATCACCTCCACTCTGTTTAGCCAATCATACGCCTCCATTTGATTGTTTACCCCTTTTGAGGAACATCTGAGATGAGTGATTTTGTTAGCCATCCTTGTGACACTACCATGATTGGAAAATTCCAAACCTTACTTGGAATGAGTTGCTACCCGAAATTATCACTCATTCCTCAAAAAACGAGTCTCCTTTAAGCTCTTTTCACCTGACTCGTAAAATATGAAAAGATTGCCAAGCGATTGGCCTCTCCGGCTCGTTAAAGTCATCGGAAGTGCTATCCCTCCTATAGATTTTAATCTTTTTGGACCTGATGGATTATTACACAAAACGATCGAGTGCTTGTCTGTTCGGCTCGTTAAAACTATCGAAAATTCATCCCTTTCATATTATTTTACGCTTTTTCTGACTTAAGGGATTATATGACGAAAAAGAATCATTGGAGTTTTCTTTTCGTCCCTTTTTAGACTCTCTAAAATTGAAAAAGGACCAAGTTATCATTGTTGTTAAGCTCATTAAAATCAATAATGACAAACTTGTCCAAATGGACGAGAACAAGTTTCACTGTTGTTAGGCTCGTTAAAACATAATGACGGGTTCGCCCGAAGGGCGGATTATGGAACAAGCATATGTTATCCTCCTCAAGCTTGATAAAAATAAAGAGGTACTGGTCAGCAATGACTGGGGAAAAATTGGGAAGAAAACTTGAAGAAACTTTATTGGTAGCAAGTCGCTCTTGAACATAACACTTTCACTCCACATCCGGGTCGGTTTGGGTTATCCGCTCACTAGTCATATCACCATTGGTCTATCACACCATCCATATTTGGGGTTAACGCTACCAATCCATGTCAGTGTCACTGGTATGTTCAAGAGAAGTCGCTCAGAGAATTCACTTGTGTCTCATCCGCTGCGATACATTCACGCTCCATTCTTTCATGACCACCACCCTGAAACCTGTATCATCAGATCGTTTTCACCTCCAAAATCATTTGCTCCATTCTATGTCGTAGATGTGGGATTCATTAAGGCCCTCCTACGAAGGGTCACTTCTTGTCTACATCAACTCATTATCCAAGAAGTCGACCTAGGAACAACCCCTTTCAGTACTTTGAAGCTTGCATGCCTCATTGACAAGTTTCTCACTTTCAGCGACAGGTTTACATCTATGGCCTTCGACTGAGAGATTTTGCGTGGTGTTCGACGCCAACTCCCTTTTTCACACCACATATATTCTACTGTAGTACCTTGAGGGTCATTGTCATTATTGGTGATTCCTCTCGCGCCTGTTAAAAGCTTACATCATTGGCTGGTAATCAGGCGATGTCTTTCCATGTTCGACTCTAGAACATCTTTCACATGGATCGACTTGTACTCTAAGTGAAGATTGAATGAGTTTTGAAGACGCCAGATCTAATTTCATCCATCCAGGTTGCGATATATTTAGGAATACAAAGACATCAAATATACATGATTGCCAAACAGATGATCATCCAAATCAAACGATGATGACTCTGTCTGAATCATCAATCTGCTACACAGACAATTGTCTATCCTATGTACATGAAAATGAATTTATAAAGCTAAGCATGGGAATGCCTGCCTCAGCTAAATCATGAAAATATTATGAAGACAATGTATTGTATAGTATCTTATTACAGGTCGCCTTCCAGCTCGAAAGAACTTTGGACCCTCATGATAAAGCATTTCACTCGACATCAAAAGATTAACAACCTCATGCTTTACGGGGCAACTATTATAGACATTTTTGGGCACTTCAACCCCAATCATAAATTTCCATAAACCAAAGGCTCCTAAGTCCCTAAAAGTGCTGCTTCACTCCCTAAAGGATCAAGGTCAGCTAATTACATCATCTCCCAGAAGTTCTCCATAGGAAACTACTCAGAACTAGTCAAAACTGGACCATGAAGAATGCCCAGTGCAGAGGGTGCGATGCATCTCACCTACTCAGTGTAAAGGGTGTGATGCATACTAAAAAACCCTTTTGTAGGGTGCGATGGGCGAGAATGGACAAATGGCAGAGACAGTTTGCGAGGTGGAGGATCATAGAATCTTCCAGAAACTTCTCCTCTGACACTTGCCTCTCTGAATTTGCCCAGGTATGAGTAAGAGATCATCAATCTCCAAGTGGAATCAAAAACTATCATAGAGAGGACACTAATCAAAATCCCAGAAGCTGACTCACCCCCCTACAATCACCAATATATGGATCCCTCATCACAGAGATCCAGTGGCTGGAATCTTGTATCTTGTAAGTGTTGTTGGTTTCCTGGTGTAATATCATAGTGTTGGGTGATCTAAGCTTTTCATGAGATGAAGAAGAGCTTTCATGCTGGGAGGATGATGTTGGGTCAGAACAATTGGTTGTAATCATCTTTTATTTTCTTAATATTAATAAAGCTATTCAAGTTTTCCTCCACATTCTTGTATCTTTGATGATATATGCATTTGTGTGGTCAATACATATCTGGTCCTGTATTGCTTATGATTGTAGATCTATGTTCTTCGATAGTATTATGTTGCTTTGATTCCACAGGTACTCTTTGAATTTGGGTAGATGAAGAAGGAGTGTCGAATATCTATCAGAAGGGAGAGGAACCAAGCAAGGAACCAAGTGCAAGACTGAGGTTGGTGTCATTTGTTCCCATTTTATCTACTTCTCATAAAGGAAAGTGAAAGTAGTTTTAGTTTGTTTGTTTCTAAGATAGCTACTAGTCTTAGCGGGACTAGCAGCTCCGAGTGGACACTAGATTTCCCGATAACATGGATCCTCTCTAAACAATTGAAAACACCAAGAAACTAAAGAAAACTTCAAGTAGAGCACTGTAGTTTGAATGTATTCTACTTACACTCTTGTTTGATTTAGCTGAGAAGAAATAAGAGGGAAAATGAAATACATAATACATAAGAAAATTAACAAGTACATAATAAAGCCTTGTACCACAACAAATTCCACAGGGATCCCAAAGAGTGCTACAAACCCTGGTCTCAATTCCTTAGCCAAAATGCTGATATGGGTGTATAATGAAGCTCCTTGCTTTCTCAAGAGTCCGACCATGCTAATGACTGAAAACATACATAATATAGACAAACCATAGCTCATCCTAGCCTCTAGGGGTCAAGCTCACATGTTTAGGATCTGATCCAACTGATTCTAAACTAGGAACTAGAAATAAGGCAATGAAACAACATGCCTCTAGAAACAAGGGAGCTGATTCATTCAGTTTCAAACAACTTTTTAACTTATAAATCTACCTAACCAAGTGAAGATTTGACATATTTACATCATGATCCATCAATGTACATTAAATTACATCACAAATTCGACATTAATAAGGTGAAAAAGTAAAACTAGAAAAAGCTAGGTGAAAAACAGAGCAATACTTGGTCAAACTGGCAATTTTTCCTCTATGTGCTACACCAAATTCTCTATGTGTAGCACCTGTTTGGACCGACTTTTTGAGGCCTTCCCAGTGTCAAAATTAGCTCCAAGTGTGCGTTGTGGAAAGGTATACCTATCTACTTTCCAACCCAAGTGTAATTTTTTAATTTGGCCTCCATGTGCCTCTCCAAAACGCATTTCTTCCAACACTGCTTCCTGTGTGTCAAAATAGGGGCAAAAAGGTCATTTTTTGAGTGTTTTTGACCTTTTTGAGGACTCAAAACCTGCTCAAATTTCTTGGGCATAAGTAGGCAAACATAATTTTCCATGCCAAATCCAAAAATGCTTATTTTTTATGATTTGTAGCTTCCTAGCAAAAGCGAGCGCCACGTGGCGCGACGCATAGAGCAAAAATTTCTGTGTTTTAGCCCAAAAATTCCAAAAATGCAAAAAGTGTCGCAATTTTTTTGAAATTTGGGCTGAGTCTTCTCCATAAAGTGTTGTGATGGGCCAAGGAAGCCTCAACCAAGATCTGAAGTTTATATTGTGCTTTTTTCCTTCTCGATCTCTTCTTCAGTTTGGCCTTCAAGCTCCTGATTCTAGCTTGGCACACCATATTCCTTGATATAAAATGATATACCATGTTTCTCAATAAGTTTTTCTCCTTGGTTGCCTTCTCCAACAATCTCTCTAAGTGGATTTTTGCTCTTTCAAGCGAAGACTCCCGATGCTTGCTAATGTGTGAGTTTTCTTGATGAGATTTATGGTGATTAGGTTTTTGCTGCCAAAGGTATGTTTGTATGAGGGGCTGTGGAGGGAATGTGGAAGAACTGTGTATGAGAGGTTGGGTAGATTGTTTGTAGGGCTTTTGAGGGAATTAGGGTGTTTTTTTAGGGGTGATTTTAGGGGCGAATATTTTGTATCATAGTACATTTTTACAAATCACCTCAAATATCCCACCTTATGTTAAGGGAGAGGGTAAAAAAGGTAAATTTAGCCCTTGAAATTAGGAGTTACAACTTTCCATTTGCCCATTTTCAAGAATAGGTTTTATTTAAGTGAATTCATTCACCCATTTTCAAGAATAGGTTTTATTTAAGTGAATCCTATGGGCCAAAGGCCCAAATACCATATTTATAAAAGAGGTATGGTAAATTAATAAAAATATAAATAAATGAGAGGTATGGCAAATAAATAAAGCATTTTTTATATTTACTCCATAAGTCACCTTATATACATGCAAGGGTGTAAACAAATAAAAATATAAGTAAAATGGTGGTATGGTAAATAAATAAAAATATAAATAAACTAGACGCATGGTAAATAAATAAAACCTCTTTTTATATTTAGTCCATAACCCTCGTTCTATTTATGAAGACTCGAGAAAGAGGTTTTATTTAAGTGAATCCTATGGGCCAAATACCATATTTGTAAAAGAGGTATGGTAAACAAATAAAACATTTTTTTTTTTTTAATATTAATACCATGCAAAAACATTATTAACCCTAATATTAGTATTAATAAAAATAAAAATGGCACATGGTATTGACCCATGGTATTCACCAAAATGGCACATGGTATTGACCCATGGTATTCACTTGGAATGTAGCCTATTTAAATGGGAGAATTAAACTAGAATAGATCCATCTTTACTTTGGATCTACTAACCCCCGAGAGGTATCAAATATCGTGATATGCAAACTAGCATAGAGTGAAAAATTATTTGATCCGATCAAGAGTAAAAATGGATGTTGTAATTTAATGTATGTTAAACATTTTAGCTTGGTTAAAATAAAAATAAAATAAAAATCAACTATTAATTTTAATAATTTTAATAAA